>PVJX010014530.1:0-44742 GCA_004027295.1 Dolichotis patagonum | reverse complement strand
ATTGTATGGTGTTGCTGTTTTTTTCTTTTTCCTTTTTTTCATAAGCCAATTTTTCTTTTTCTTGAGTATTTGACACTTAGCTGAGTGAGGCTGTCAAAATGTTTTCTTTCTATCATTAGCATAGTCTGTCTTCCTTCAGTGTTGTGTGTGTTTGTGGTGGGTTTTGTTTATTCTGCTGAGCCACAGATTAACAGTATAATCCCCCCCCACACACACACACATACATCTTCCCTACACAACACAGAGAGAACTGAATCAGTTTCACACACGCATTCTAGACATTTCACAGTGCTGGAGAGGATGGGCTGACTGCCTGCCTCTCAGGCTGGAGAGAGTTTGCCTGCTGACGGGAGTGTTGCCATGGTAATGGGTGAAGGATCCTAAACCTGGGCAGAGAGGGAGGGGCCTGGGAGAGAACCTGGCTATCAGGCCCTATGCAGCCCCTCCAAATTTCTTACTGTACTCTTGGGATTGGCACAATAGTGCCTGCCTCGGTGGAGGAGGTTTTGTTAGCTGTGCCTGTGCCTAGGATGTTTGCTCCTGCTTTTCTTTCCTATACTGCTATTGGGTTTTCTCTCTCTTCTTGCTTCTCTCATTCTCTGCACAGTGCTGCATTGGAGATGGGGGCCTGCTAGAGGAAATTCAGGTAAAGGAAAACATCACTGATTTGAAGATGCTGGAACTAAAAACAATATTATTTAGAGTTGTCTTTTTCCTTCCTCTTTGGAAATAATCTCTGACTTTGAAATAGGCTAATTGTGTGGCAGTGGCATCAAAACTGATGATGCCTATCATTTCTTAGGTGCTTATTGTATCCTAGAAATTTATCATGAGTTGTCTTATTTGTTCCTCATGGAGACCAGGGGTGGATGATCATTCCCACTTTATAGGTCAGGAAATAAGGATCTGTTGGCCCTGAAGCAAGGCCAGCAGATTGCTGTAGCTGCTGGTTTCAAACAGGAGCCTAAAAAGAATTCTTTCTGTGGTCTGATGGCCATTTCAGAACTTCAAAATGTAATGGTCAATTCATCAGAAAGAAATAGCAGGTGAGTATGGTGGACTTTAGGGGGCCTGAAGGGGAGAGACCCTGGTGCCTCGGGGCCTGCACCGTGTGGTTGACTCGTGGTGCCATGACTCGTGGTGCCGGGAGAAAAAGGAGCTCCACCCCTCTCTGGGTGGTGGCTGAGAGTGTGGCAGACTTTTGGTGGCCTGAAGAAGAGAGACCCTGGTGCGTTGGGACCTGCACTGTGCGGTTGACTTGGGGTGCCGGGAGAACAAAGGGCTCCTCCCCTCTCTGGGGGGCGGCTGTGATCCTGCTGGTGGGCAGGCTGAGAATCAAGACATCTCATGTCGTCCTGTCCCATGTCCCCCCCTTAGCAAGTGGGAGCCAGTTAACTACACATCTTGTGAAAAAATTGGCTATGGTATTTAGTATGAACTCCCCATATGAAAAGATATGGACAACCATTTGGAAGAAAACAACAGACAATATGACAGGTAGTGAAGATCTCTGATTGTCTAGCTTTGAAATTTATGCTTTCTTAAGTCCCATTCTGTTCTGTTTTGTTGTGTTTAATTTTACCCCCTTAAAATAAAATTAAAAAAATATATATATATATGGAAAAGAAAGTGCTCTAAAGGATATAACTGCATGTATGTTTAAGTGTGTAAGATAGATGACCACATTACTGTTTTTGTTAGATTGTTGAGCAGAACTGTTAATAGTCTCACTGTTTGAATGTCTACTTTGTGTGCTTTAATTTTGTAACTTGAACAACTATTTCTAATGATGACAGTATGTAACTTATCAAGTGGCGATTTCTTAGTGTTTTTGTTTTTGTTTTGTTGTTGTTCTTGTGCTTCTTTTATTTTTTGTCTTTGGAATTCTGTCTTGTTGCTACCCTTTTTCTGTGTTGTTTGGTTGTTTTCTTTTTTGTTTTTTCTCTTTAAATAAAATAAAAAAAAAAGAAATAAGGATCTGGAAGATTAGGTAGCTTTCCCAACATCGCACAACTTCTAAGTGAGGCATGTTAAACCCAGAGTGTTAATTAAGCATTGTGCACGTTCTTCACTTATTGAAAGAACACAGTAGGGACATTGTGTGAATGAATTTAGTTGCTACTGGTGGGGCCCTTAATAAATACTGATATTAATGTATAACTCAGAATTTTTTTTCTAATTGGAAAGCAGACCATAGGTGTTTAGATGTACATATTCTTATTAGTGTAGACACCTATCTGCAATGTTTGGTCAACACTGGTCAATTGATGTCTTTGAAATCTTTTCTTAAGCAGCTTTCAACTCTGAGTCAGTCCCTTGGGATCATGAATCCTGAATTGTATTCTCTTTATTAAGGGGGGGGGTATACTGCTGCATGGAACCCATGCATATAACAGCAATTAATAATACCAGTAGAACTTTATTAGAGAACTTGATAGAATGCTGCTGACGTTTATTTAGAAGAATAAATATACAAAAGTAACCTGGAGTTTGGATAGAGATTGGTGAGGAAGGATTAGGAAGGATTAGTATAATCAGAATGATGATGAAATTAAAATTGAAAGATGTTAGCCAGGAGTTGGTCCATGCCTATAATACATATATGATCAATATTTAAATTTTTAAAATTTATTACACTAAAAGATGCATTGCCTTTAATCCTCCTCAAAATTGCCCCCCTTACTCAAAACACACTTGTCCTATCATCCATCATCTTTGGCTCTTTCTGAGACAGTTCTAGAGTTTCTCTTTTGTGTTTTCTATGAGATGTGATTAAAAAATATGGTGAATGCTGCCACTGAGTGAATATCCAACAGAAAAACAGGCTTGGAGAAAAAAATTGTGATGTGTCCTCACCCACCTTATTCACTGGATCTGACACTGTGTGATTTCTGGCTCTTTCTTATGTCAAAATGACCTGAAAGATAAGCATTTTGGATCAATTCTGTACATTGAGGCAGCCACAACAGCACAGCTAAGGATACTCTTGATGGAAGATATCCCTAACTGCTTCAGAAAGTGGCAAGAACAACGGGATAAGTGTGATTGAACTGAGGGGAGATATTTTGAGGGAATTAATGGAAATATTTCCTTTATGGTAGTAAATTTAAAAAATTTAGGCTTTCCCTGTATTTATCACACTTCTTGTGATAAGATAGGTCTCTGAATCTGTAAAGTTATATCACTAATACCTGCTTGGTATGTAAGACACATAGGACTCATACACGTTCAAAGTAAAAGTCCTACTTCTTTGTATAATTTCACTTCCACGAAGAAATTATGAACATTTTTCAGTTATATTACAAATACGTCCACAGACAGGCATGCTTTTGAGAGCAGGGTAGCATGATGTATTGGTTAAGAATGTTAGCTTTCACATAAGACTGTCCAGTTTCAAATCCTGGCTGTGTGTCCTTGGTTTTACTATCTAATCTCTTGGTACCTTAATCTCATCTTTAAAATGATGATAGTAGTACTTATAGGGTTGAGAAATTTGATAATGTATGTAAAACACTAAGAGTCTGGCATTTCACGACTGTTCAATATAAGCTTTGAAAAATTTAAAAGTCATACTAATCATCTCTTGTAACTATGGTAACAGACCACTTAATATATTGTAGGCATCTGTTTTAAATCTATACTCATACACATATGTCTATTCCATTTTAGATATAGATATATGGCTGTAGACTATTCTGCATAGTCAGTTTAATATTGATAGTGTGTGGAGAGTCCCTGGGACTACCATCAGGCTTGATGATTTTCTGGAAGGACTCAAGAGATTCAGAAAAGCTGTCATACTGCTAGTTGTGGTTCATTTCAGTGACAGGACACAGATTAAAGTGAAAAAGGAAGAAAGGCACAGAGACCCTAGACTATGCTGGTGAAGCTATGACATGTGTGAATCAGTGGGCAACTTGTATCATTGAAAGCCAACACTGGCCTAGAGTAAAGTCGAGAAAATCCAGTTGTAGGCTCCCACCTGACTCACACTGGAGTCCAGGCACATGCCTGATTCTCCCAGCAATGATGTATAACTTGCAAAGGTTGCCAAGCAGGTAAGCACATCTGAGCCTTGACATTAGGGCTTCTTTTGGAGGATAGTTATCTTGGTATATTGGACCTGCTGACTGACTTTAGCTAAACATGCTGCAGCCCTTTAGAGCAGTGTCAGCTGTATATGGGTTCAAACAACTGCCAACTGAACATATTTGAAGAAATTCCAGCAACTTCTAAAAAGCAAAATTTGGATTTGTCATGTACCAGGTATTATGTTGAATCCACATATAAAGTTCTATGTAGGCAAACCCTACTGTACCTTTTACGGATCCTCAGTGTGTCTCCAGTGTTCACTATCATTTGACTGGACTTGTGGTATCCTCCTATCTAATTAGGTCTAGAATGGCTGCATTTGTACTGAACATTTACAATGTTCTCCTTTGTAATTTGGTCTAGAATAGCTGCCTGACAGACTTGAGAATCCTTAAATTTGAGTATTGTAGGGCTGGGGAATGGTGGGGGAATTTTCAACTAATCCATCACAGATAAGGAGAAACAACTATATCCCTTTGTTAGTATTACTGATAAAACTTGAACTGCATGTTCCAAGGTTGCAGACATACATAAACAGTGTTATCAGTAGACTATTTTAAGGTGTCAAAGTTCATCTCCCTGGAGCTTCTCAAAGGAGGTTTCATGTAGGGCTTTCAATCTAGGTCTGCTGTGGTAACCCTATCCTATACAAATAGGCAATTTGGTAACCCTATCCTATACAAATAGGCAATTAGCAATTTTCTTGTGTGTTACAACTGTGAAGACTACTTTAAGAAGTAGCTATATCCATATTACCTTATGAATTTCTCTGAAAAAGTTACATGATGTAAGATGATAAAATTTAAATTGCTGACCCAAAAATCCCATAAAGTTGTTTCTGACAGTTTTTGTAATATTACATTGCTCTCACAACATTCCTCCCATGAAAATCAGTGTTGACATTTCCTTAATCCTCTTCAATTTTATATATAACAAACATTTGTTACCTTTTTGAATCTGATATAGTGACATTTTATTAATTCAATTTGCAATTAATTTTCAATTAGAGAGATTGTTCATTTTTAGTATATATGCTAGAAATTTCTATTCTTTGAGTTGAAGAGTGGTGTTTAAAATTTGAAGAATGCCAGGATTTAATAAAGAGTATTGGGGAGGTTGGTTAGTATCTTTGAAAAAATTAGGTTTATATTTCTCCTTGTATACACTAAAGTACATTGCATGGCAGTTTTTTTTTTTTTAAAGAAGCAGTGGTGAATATTTTAGTCTCTGCATTATCTGTATTCCATATCCTTTTGTCTTCCCTCTCAAATAGTTTCTGGGACATATAAAAGTAAATGGCAGACCAAAGTTTTCTGATTGATTGTTGAAATAATTAAATTTAGATAACAAGTCATCTGGTTCTGGTATGGTTCTTATTTGATTTAGTGTGAAAATATTTTATATTAATTAGCCAAGGATGTAAGGTTCTCTCCTTGTAGTACAGTGCACTGTTACATGGCACTTGGGGCTAATGAGCAATAATGGAAATCAATAGAAGGTAAGATACATACCAAACAGAAGAGCCTGATAATTAAAAAGTATTTTACTTTTTGTGGTGTTTGGGATCTAGTGTTCTACCTCCGAGCCACACTCTAAACCCTATAAAATTTTTTAATGAAGATCTCACAATTTAGGCCTGAGCACCTAGAAATCATACCAAAAATAAAGTGGTAAAATAGATATATGTCAAATACATCTATGAGAGATGAAATGAAAAGTTTAATAGTTTTAAAGACAGTTTTCAAATGCATCGGCAGAAATGCCCTACTATATTAGAGCAGTAGGCAAAGGTCATAAGAAGACAATTTCAAAGGAAGAAATGCAGGTTACTAGTGAATAGAGTATTACAGATGACAGCATCACTGGGAAGAAAAGAAATTTAAACATTATTCTAACATTTCCTTTCAAACTGGCAGTGACTGAAAAAAGGGTAACATCTTCTCCGGCCAAAGGAGCAATGTTGTACATGTCTGTTGAACACAGAAGTAAGTCTTTCCAGAGGACCATTCATAGCACCTATCTGCAACCCTTAGATTGGAAAATAACTACAGGGATTCTTAAATATTTGCACAGTATAGTATCTATATCAGATGGCATGTGGCCTTGCCAACACCTTGATTTTTTCCCAATGAGACCAATTACAGCTTCTGACCTCTAGAATTGTAAAATGTTAAATTTGTGTTGCCTTAAGCCACTAAATACATATTACTGTGGTAGCAGTGGAAACCCATACAGTAGGGAACAACTCACGTACTGTAAGTGGTTTGGAGAGACTAATACCACTGTGTGGGATGTTTGGGAGAGAAGTTGTTGTTTTTGCAACAGTCTCTGCTAAGCTGTTGCCCTGTTTGCCAAAAGCATGAAACTGTCAAATTAGAAAAGTATAAGCAGGATTTTGTCCTCTGTCCTAGTGCCTTTTACCTTTGGTTTCACTGTTCAGAAACAACATTTGAAATGGTTGATATTTTCAGTCGGCAGTGTTTTTAGCCTTCAGGACATATTTGATTTTTGCTACGTTTAACATTGTAAGGCTACAACTCATGAAGGAAAAGTCAGAATCACTGTCAGGTATCTCCTTCCAAACTCTTGATACCCTCATTACTCATTTCCTTACAGTGTTAAACTCTGACTCAGAGCTATATGTGACTTGTGACCATAAATCTCCTCTACCTGATGGAAGGCAACAGATCGTGTGCGCGCACACACATGCATGTACACGCACGCAGTGTAGCCTCCTAAGAAATGATTCTATGTAGTTCTAGGCAGAAAAAAGATGCATGATAGTTTTCGGTGATGGGATCGGGTGACTTTTTCCTGGCTGTTACCTTTTGTTTGCTTTTGGCAGTGTGTATTGACTTCTTTAAAAATAGTAGTGCATTTTTTAAAAAGGAAAGATAAAAAATTTCTATGCATATTTGATGCCTCTTTATATAAAACTTTATACTACTTGATCATAGTTTTTAGCAATAAATATTCCTTCAGTGTTAACAGAACACATGTGCCAGACTTGTCTTTATTGGTTACCCCATACTATTGAAGAGTGGAATAGTGGTGCCAGGGAATTCTCATTTCTGATCATTTATAGAGGCCCTTTTCTTGTCTTTGCTGTGGTCTGGGAAGTTTATATTTGTAATCCCATGGAAATATTATTGGAATCCTGGCAAATTAATTCCAGTCTACCACCTCCAGTGCAACCCACAGTGAGCAAAAAGACATTAAGACATATTTATAGTTAAAGGCAGCCAAGGGGTCCTGAATTTGGTTCAGTCAAGGGTTCATGGCCACAGCCCAGGACCTAACTCAGATTTTATTAATTCATAAAGAAAGGAGTGGCTAAGGATGAGTGACTGTGAGAATGACAGGAATTACATGAGTGCTGTGAGCTGAGCTAGCTAGGAGGCCAGTCAGCACCTCTGTAATATGCAGAGGGAAGGATATGAAGAAAGGTCAATCTGCATAACACAGTTGAGGTAGCATTTAATGTTTAAGAGGCTGTTGCTTCAGTTTCTAATGTGCAAACTTCTGTGCCTTAGGAAGTCATAACCTCTTATCTTGAGACTCAGTTGCAAGTTGGCTCTGCCATCCCACTGTGCTCGAGCATATAGGGGGACACTAAGACAGGAAAGAGTCGACTGTCAGCTGGCTTCAAAGATTATACATCTGTACCTCAACTAGCCTTACTTACATTGCTTAGAGCCAATTGAAGGGAAAGGGAAATAGCTTAGCCAGCTCTGTCATATCAGTGCATGGAAACTGGGCCAGGTTTAGCCCAACTGGAGGTAATTGCTCTGCATTCAAGGAGAGCCTTCCAGGTGGTCTTCTACCGTATGTATTGAATCTACAGGCTTTTACATCATATATTTGAGGATAATTACCATGTTGTATATGAGAACAGAATTAATCTTTTATTTAGAATTAATCACTTCTTTAGTTTCAGTAATATATTGGGTCCTGCAAATCTACCAAAGTGATTTCTTCATTTAATACTTTTTTACAAATTAATTAGGATCATGTTGTTTGTAAATATGGTTTTACTTCATTTTCAACTTTTGGTGCCTTTAAAAGTTTTTTCTTGCCATATTATATTGAATAAAACCTTCCATAGAGTGTTGAATAGATGTGGCAGGAATATTTATCTTTGTCTAACTTCTGCTCTTGGGAAAAATAGTCTTTTGTTTTTCAGTATTATCAAAACATTTGATAAAGTTGAGGAAAATCCTTTTTATTCCTATATTCTCAGCAGAAGGGGTACTGTTACCTTTCATGGTCATTTTGACTTTGGAGAAAAGCCAGGAATTGCAGAGCCAGATCATATGAATAAAATGGATAAAGACACATCATAATGTTTTTTATTTGACAGAAATTGCTATAAATGTTTTGAATTGATTCAGGACATCAAAGCAGCCATGAAAAAATACTCACCAAAAAGGACTGCTTCAGAAAGTGGTAAAAATGGTGGTAAAAGTGTGTTCGAGAGGAGAGGGAGTAGTTTGTTATCGCTACATGTTTGTGATACATGATGAATACATTGATCATAGAGTTGGTATACGTACATATATTATCTTAATCTTTTTTTATTTCTCTTCTCCCCATCCCGTCTTCCTCCATCTCTAGATGGAAGGGTGAGTATTTTGAGGGAGACTAACAGGAATGTGTCTTTTAATATGAAATTTTAAAAATGTAAACATTGTATTTTTCAGTCATATGTTGTATATTGCAGGGTTTGATTCGCTATTTTTTTCATTAGAGAATATTAGATCTATATTAATGGAGGACTAAGTTTGTACTTCTTTTGTGAGATCTGTCTGGGTTTGTTATTAGGGAAATACCTCAAAACAAGTTGAAAAGTGATCTTTTCTACTTTTAAAGTAGTAGTTGTCTACATTTGATGTTATTTTTTTCCATGTTGATTCTTCTGATTTTTGAATTTTTCTGATTTTCCAATTATCGAGGTTTATGTATATGATTACATAAGGTATTACAATATTAATATTAACACATCAAAATGTACCTTGTATTAAGTTAACATATAGGAACCTATAGTCACCTTATGTATCTATATCTGTGATAAACTCTCAAATCTTGTACAACCTTATATAACTTAAAGAAGTTAAAAGAATAGCAAAAGGGATGTATTATTTTATTTTTGCCTTTGTGACTATTTCCAGTGCTCTTTATTTCTCGCATTCATTTGACCATATGGAGTCATTTCCTTTCAGCTTCCCTCAGTATTTCTTATAAGGGAAATCTGGTGTCTACCTACAAATTCTTTGAGTCTTCGTTTGGCTGGGGATGCCTTTGTTTTGCCTACTTTTTTTTAGAAGAGCATTTTACTTTGAAATAATTACACATTTACAAGGAGTTGCAATAAAAGGCACAAGGACATCTTGGGCACAGTGATCTGAGCTTCCCTATGTTAACGTGTTATGTACTGTAGTACAAAATCAAAACCAGGTAACTGATAGCAGCAGTTTGTAGAAGTCATTCAGATTTGCCTGGTATACATGCTGTCATTTGTATATGTGTGTGGGTGGATGGGTCTGTGTTACTGTTACACTCTTCTGATTGAATTGCTTTTTAGTGTTGAAGTTTGATAGTTTCTTACATATTCTAATATAAGTTATTTTCCAGGTAGATAATTTGTATTTACTTACTCCCAATTTGTAATTTGTCTTCTCATTCTTAATCTTTTCACAGAGCAAATGTCTTTCATTTTGATGAAGTTCAATTCATCAATCTTTTTTTATTGTTGTTGAGCATGCTTTTGGTTGCAAATCTAAGAATTCTTAATCTAGCCAAAAGATCATGAATATTCTCACCAGCTTCTTCCAGAGAGTTTTTATACTATTTTTGTATTAAACTCCATGATCCACTTTAATTTTGTATAAAGTATAAAGTTATGGTTCTCTATCCTTGCCTTTTGCCTGTTATGTCCCATGATGTCTGATCTGTATATCTCTATCTCTATCTCTATCTCTATCTCTATCTCTATCTCTATCTCTATCTCTATCTCTGGTTTGTTTGTTATTTGTTTTTGAGACAGGGTTTTGCTATGTAATTCAGACTGGGTTGAACTCACTAAGCAGCTCAGCCAAGTGTGAGGATTCCAGAAGTAACATACTACTATAACTGGCATGCATCATGTTTTGAAAAGACTATCCTTTCACCATTGAATTGCTTTTGTGCTTTTCTCAGAAGGTATTGAAGGACTGGAGATTTAGCTTAGTGGCACAAGCATCTGCCTGACAAGTGCAAGGTCATGAGTTTGATCCCTAGTACCAAAAAAAAAAAAAAAAGTACTTGAATATGTCTGTGTGGGTCTATTCCTAGGTCATCAATTACATTTCATTGTTCTACTCATCTGTCCTTCTGCCAGTACTATATGTGCTATGTTAATTATGATAGGTGAATAATAAGCCTTAACATTAGGAAAAATGATTCATTCCTTTTTTGATGTCTTTTCAGTTTTTCAAGTATTGGAATATTTTCTTTTCATATAAATTTTAGAATAAACTTGTCTCTATCTACAAAAAACCTTACTGGGATTTTGATCAAAATTAAAACAGACAAACTTTGGAAACCTGACATCTTTAGTACACTGGGTTTTTCAAATGAGGAATGTGATGTCTTTCAAATTACTTATTGGGCCCTTTTGATTGTTTTATCAGCACCTTCATTTTCTAGCTTGTAAATGTTTTGTTAGTTTTATACCTAGCTATCACATTATTTCTAGCTATTACATCTAATAGTCTGTCTTCCGCTCTCATGTCATGTTTTCCCCCAAGATTCTGCATACTGGAGAAACATTCAGTACTTGCCATTCTGAATCTACCTTATTTTATTTTATTTTTTTTTGTATTTTTGATGATAACCATTTTGATTGGTGTGAGATGTCCTCTCCATGTTCTCTTTGCTTGTGTCTTTGTGTGTAGCACTGGGGATTGAGCCCAGTACCTTTTTACTGAGCTACATCCCCTGCTGTTTTTTATATTATAATTTGAGAGAAGTCTCAATTATGTTAAGTTACCCAGGCATGGCTCAAATTGCCATTCTCCTGCCTTAGTCTCCCTGAGTACTGGGGTTACTCCATGTAGTTTTAATTTGTATTTTCCTAATAGCTAGTAATGTTAAAAAAATTTAAATATAATTATTGGCTATTTTGCATTTCTGTTTTTGAATATTGTCTGTTCTGATTGGATTATTTGTCTTTTGGAGTTAAGTTTTTGAGCTCTTTATATATTTTGGATGTTAATTGTCTGTCCGAAGACTAGTTGCTTGTGTCCCAGGTCTCCTTCACATTACCAAAACAAAGTGTTACATGAGTTGAATCCAACATGATTTTCAGACAAATAATGTAATTCTTATTATTTTAGGCTATGTATCTCTGTTCTTTTGCACTTTCACTCTCTGAAATGGTATTGCTTGTCACTATTTTACCACTAACTCCAGTGAATCCTTCTGAATATTTCAAAGTTATGGCAGGTGTCCGTGACTTTGTGGAGTTGCTCTTTCAGATTCCCAATTCTCCTGGCTAAATGTAACTATACTTCCTTCATGACTTAACTAGACGCCATAGGAATAGCAGTCACAGCACCTTTAACACTTCACTGTAATTTTTGTTTAGGTGTTTGTCACTTTATTCTAGCCTAAAAATCCCTGATAGGTAGGGACTTTATTTCTGTTTAATTAATTTTGCATCACTAATGATCCTGAGGACCATGTGGGTATTCAATGTTGAATAAATGACTAGGGAAATTAGGTGAGACCTGTTATGGCTTGTATCTAAATGTCCCCCCAAAGTCTCATGAGCTCATAGGTGGGATTGGATTGTGGATATGTGATACTGGATTAATTCACTAATGGGTTTATGGCTGGGTGTGGTGTTGGAAAGTGAAGACTGGTGGAGGAGGTGGGTCCCTGTGGGGTGGGGGGTATCTGGAGGTATATATACTTCCTGCTTCCTTACTCTGGTGCTTCCTGCCTGCCACACCACAAACTGTTTCTCCACTGCCACTCCACCCTGCCTTGAAACCAACACTAAGGACTGAAACCGCTACAAACTGTGAGCCAAAATAAATCCTTCTGTTACTTTTGGGTGTTGGGTATTTTGTTTCAGCAACAAAAACAAGACTGTAATTAATATAAGACCCAAGCATGAGTAAGTGATCCTTGCTGTTCTTGGGTAGTCTGGATTCTGTTAGGTAGAAATCATAGCTATAATGGTAAAATACAATGACTGGCTTTTAGCCACATATTTAAGGTAACTATCCATTAAATTTTACTTTTTTTCTTTTTTGGTGGTACTGGGTATCAAACCCAGAGGTACTCTATCACTGAACTATGTCTCCAGACCTTTTTAAATTTTTTGAGACAGACAGGGTCTCACTAAGTTGACTAGGAAGCAAACTTGTGATCCTCCTGCCTTAGCCTTCTGCGTAGCTAGGATTACAAGTGTGCGCCACCATGCCCAGTTTAAATTTGTTTTTGCTTTTTCAAAAATGCTTTAATAAAAAACACCCGCTTTCAATTATTTTTGTCTAATTTGTTAACTGAGCTGATACTGCTGACCTCCCTTTTTCAAAAGGAATAGAGAGTCAAAAGGAATTAGTCTTGACATAGAAGCTTTGAATGTAATGATTTTCTGTAATCTGTAGTGATTTCCCCCAGCTCTGAGGCACTCTTACACATTCACACTGCCCGTGCACCTCTCTTCTTGTGTTTGCCACCCTGGCTGCTCCTTAGATACACCTGGGGGTCTGTTAAGTATCCCCAGGTGGGGTTCCTGTTTTCCTTTTTGTGACCAAGTTGACCAAGTGTCTTGAGTAATGTCTGGAATGTAGTATTTCATGAGTGCACCAGATCTGAATCACTGAGACCAGAAAATCTCAGAACCAGTGTAGGAGGCTTGAGACCTGGGAAGACACAATTAGTGGTTAAACCTGGCAGAGTTGCTTCCACAGTCGCCTTGCCATCTGTCCCCTGACTCACTTATTGTTGAGCTGCTGCTAGGCTGTTGGGTTGTTTCTATCTCACTGGCCTCCAGGGTATTAGGCTTGCCTTCTCCTGCCTCTTGTACATGTTGGGATGGAGCTTCCTGTGGTGCTGCTCTGATCTCTTGATCTTGCGCATTCTGGGGTTTGAGAGGGAGGGTAGGTTTAGGCATGCCCAGAACTGACTTATCCTTTAGCCATGACAGAATAAGCCTTAGTGCAATGCAGCCATGATTTTTTAAAAAATCAATAAAAATAGAGCTTTTACATTTAAAAAAATGACTTAGTATGTAATATGGATATACTCATTTTTATGAGTTCTTGTCTTTATACAACTTTAAACAAAGTTGTAAATCAGAATTTTTAATATTTTAATGGATATTTTAGTATTTTAAGAAGATGTCTTAAAAATTTTTTTGCCATGAAGGCACAAGTGCCCCAGACCCACAGCTCTGGTTGTGATCTGCCTGGAGTTATACAGAGTATGGCATGCTTAGAGTTGACATTGTCTGAGTTCATGGGCTAAATTAAGGCCCCTCTTTCACAGTTGCGGGTGCTGGGACCCAGAGAGGTTATGCCTGACTAAAAACCATGTAGCCACTGAGCCTTTTGGTCACAGCTGGGTCTTCTTTTTTTTTTTTTTTTTTGGTACTGGGGATTGAACTCATGATCTCGTGCTTGCCAGGCAGGCGCTTAAGCCACTGAGCTAAATCCCCCGCCCACAGCTGGGTCTTTTGACCACTGGCCATTGCTACTACCCTGAGTCATGCTCCTTTGCCTCAAAGCCTTCTGAAATGATTTTGTGAGTATGGTTTCTAAGTGACTGAACAGATGCCTACTGATGCTTGTTAGTCACACGGAGCCACCTTGTGATTGTGACACTTTCATTGCTTCACTCACACTAGATAATAATTTACTGTGCTACTAATAAACCACATTTTAAAGGGATAGGTCTATTACATAAATAAAAATGTTGAAATGGCTAGAACTTGCTTTATTGACTGTTATGTTTTAAAATGAGAATGTATCTGGAGGCATGTAGTACTTATAGGCTGTCAGGTATTTTCTCTCTTTCTTGTAGACAACATTTTTAGTCCTCTGCACATGTAACTTTGTTACTTATTACTCTGTTAGATTAGGTGCAAGTGAAGAATTGCACCCAACTGATTAATTGCACTAAACCTCATTTGCCTTCATGACATGTGAGGATTAAGAGACCTTTAAACGCTCCACTGTTTTGCACATATGGACTTCATTTCACAGAGTCAATATCATAGTCATAATTTTTACTCATTCAGTTTTTCAGTTATTTATACAAAAATATTGACTGCCTTTTCTGTGGTGGGCTCTCTTCTGAGGTCAAGAATATTGAAATGAATAAAAAACACAAATCCTTGCCCTCAAGGACTTTGCTTTGCAATAGAGACAACACTAAAATTATTTAGATGTTTTCAAGTTTGAGATTTGTAATGGTTCTAGATAATGTGTGTGTAAAAGTAGCAATCTTATACATTTATAGTTGTTAATCAAGCATAGGGTAAAGCTGGGGATATAGATATTTTCCCTCTTAATTGTTAACTTTATGTTTTAGTCAGTTATGGCTGCTGTATCTGTAGATGGGGTGACTTACGAACAACAAAAATTCATTTTTCAGTTTTGGAGCCTGGAAGTTCTGGGTGAAGATGAGCTCAGGTCCTGGTGAGGATATTCTACTGGGTACAGACTGCCATCTTCCATGGCCAAATGGCGATCAGAAAGTTTTGGGGATGGCTTTTCTAAGGCCCTAACCCTGCTCAGGAGCACTCTACTCTTATGACCTAATCACCTCCCCAAGCCCCGCCTCATAACAGCGTCACACTGGGTGGTCAGGATTTGTGGGTGGAGCATGAAAGTTAGTCCATACACTTCATCTGTTTAAATTTTATATGTATACATCTATATCTTGTGAACCCTTTCTCACAGAGTGGATTCAGTGGCAGGAGTTTTGAAGTTTTTATTATGGACCATATTCAGAAGTGTTGGCTCCAGACTTCCAGTTTTCTTGGCATTAAACCAGAAAGAACACATATGTACTTGTAGAGTCATTTAAATCCAGAATTCTGATTTTTAATGATTTTGCTCTCCCGGTATTTTAGTTATCCTGCCCACACCTGGTGTGAAGTGAATTATTTTTCAGCAGAATGATTTTACTGAGTCCTTCCAAAACACTTAATGTAAGCCTTAAAATTTGCCCCTGTGTTTCATTTCACCCTCATGTATATTAACTTGTCTAATATGTAGGGAGCAAAGTTCAAAGCCTGGGCTATAGAACCAGATGGCCTGGGCTCTTATTCGAGCTTTGCTTCTAGCTAGCCCAGCTGCCATATTTTCATTATTAAAACTAATGATCTTACATATCTCATGGGATTGCTGTGAGAAGTTGAGCAGTTAATAGAAATAAAGTCCTTAAAACATTGTCTGACGCACAGCAAATACTAGCTGTTGTTATTACTGTAAATATTTAACATTATGTAATTAGCACAACAAGTTTGAGAGACATTTGTTAGCTAAAAACATCCAACTACAGAATGAGATTCCTGAGACAGCAGCCTAGGTCAGTCAGGGCATTTTGCAGTGGAAATAACATCCCCCTACTCTGGCAAGCTGGTAAGCACAGGTCAGGTAAAGAGGTTATGCTTTGTGTGTAAGATCGTACACTCGCACATACTGTAACTCAAAACGTGCACCAAGTTTCCTGGAAATAGATTTTCCATCTTTGTTTTGTTCAGAGAAACCAATTATCTTGCTACTTTGCCAGAATCTTTCTTTGTCATTCTTGGGGGTAGGGGTGGGAGAGAAGAGTTTGAATCTTTGGAGCACGTTGTCCCTTGTTTATATTCTGTAAATATTCTATGAGATCCAGAGAATTGGCCACCACACTTTCTTGTGAATTTAGCACATTTGTGCGCCTGAGGAAATGATATTTACTTGCTGATGATCTAAACTAGTGGATGTAAATGGACCAAACGCAGCAGGCAGGATTTCTGCCAATGGGTGTGCCTCCCTCCCTGTTTCACATTTCTGTCACATCCTGGACTCTCGGGGAACAGGAGAGTAGCTTTTTGTGCCACATATGTCTTTGTTTTTATCCTGCTGTGTGTGTGAGAGGGCAAAGTGACAGGCAGCATATAAATAGCTAGTTCCCACTTTTATTTTTAGTGGTAATGACTTTTTTTTGAAATGGGATTTCTTATTTAATAAGTTATGGAATGTAATTACCACCTAGCCGAAGAGACTGAATCATACCCCTCGGGAACTCTCAGAAAAGTTATTGTCCACTTATTGTGGAATAAAATAAGCCTGGTGATGAGACAGATAACCTTTAGCCTGCCTGGATGCTCACCCCTCATCTTTTCTATTCCTCTGTCCCTTCCTTCTGCCCCTCCTTGCTGTCTAATATACCGGAATGACACAGATTAAAAGTGTTTCTGGAGTGAGCCAGATGTACTCAATTTATGCTGCTAGCTGTAGGAGGAAAAATTTTGCAATGTTAGCTCTCCCACTACCCAAGGCTGTCATTGTACCTAGATTTTCTCTCCCCTCTTTATTGAGTAGTTGCCCACAACCTTTAAATTCTCCACCTGGGGCCACCCACTCAGGACCCCTTCTGTCCTCTTTAGAAGCTTTCTTTCAAATACTTTCTACTGTTTAAAAAATAAAGACCAAATTCTCCACCTAGTTACCCCCAAAGACTTCATTAAATGATCCCCATCTACCCATTCTACCTGGTGTTCAGAAAGGCTGCCTGGTGATTGAGCTGCTTTCATGCCAGTTAGGTGCTATTGTTGAATTAAATCTGTATGTAAAAGAATTCCAGAGTCAGCGGCATCTTCAATTTTTTATGAAGGTTTTAGGCATTAGATTAACCCTGAAGTCACTCACATTCTGAGTGGTTTGGATAGAATGATTGGAGAAGCAGTGAGGAAAGGGACCTTACGGATGTGGAGAAGCAATGAAAGGTTGCTTTTGACTGTGGCTGACCTTCAGTCCCTTTCTCTGGCCTCATTCTAACTATTCTTTCCACCTCAGTGTCCTCAGGAGATGCACTCCAAACAGAACTGCAGACTGCACCACAGCATGAGTGCTTTTCAGGGTGTCATACTGCCCGTTCTGTGGACTTGCTGTGAGATGATAATGGCAGAAGGAAATGGGGCTGTGTGCTTGGGCTGCTTTGTTCTCTTCTCCCATCAGCCTCAGGCCACAGGACAGTATGGTGCTGTATCTAGTTTCCTTGTTAACTGTTCAGTGGAGTTCCCATAGAATCTCAAGTAAATGCAATTGGGTAGCTCTTAGAGAAGGTGGGATTTTTAGGGAGTTCGCCTGTTTTCTGAGAACCTGAAAGCTCTGTTTCTCCTTTCCCTGCTAGTTTTAGTTCTGCCCTTGCCCGCACTCAAATTTTAATCCACCTCTGACTTTTGGTCCTGTTCGGTCCCATGGATTTTTCTCTTCTCTGAGTTCACAATTTAATCTGTACCGTATAATCCATGTATTGAGCACTTACCTGTCTTATCTTCCTAAAAGTTGCATATCTTATTTCCAATGGCATGGAAGCTTTTAGAGCCTGTGAATGTTAAGTAACTCTAGTAAAAGCAGAATATCAGAGGCCAGGGATATAGCTCAACCACATAAGTGCCTGCCCAGCAAGTGCGAGGTTGAGTTTGATCTGTGGTACCAAAATAAATAAAGCAAGCAAGCAGAATAGCAGTATATGAGAGAAGGTGTTATCAGTGGCATTGTTTGTCTAATTCTGTCACATCCAGAGACATATGCTAAATTGCTGTATCTGTATGTATGTATGAGAGAGATCTAAACATCTATCTAAATGACTATCTTGTTCATATATGTATATAGGTTGTGAAAGCTGCAGGAAAATGAGTTCATTTGTTGCTTTGGAGAGCTAAAAAGGAGGTGGCAGCATATGTAAATGGTGGCATTTGAGCAGTGGAGTCCTGAATGTCAGCCTTTAGAATTTGAGCTTTACTTGGTAGACATTGGGGAGCCATGAACATTTGTAGGTGGAAGAGAATTATGATGCAAACCTGATTTGGGGAGATCTAGAAGCATCAGGTGAGAACTAGGAGAAAGAAGGCCAGAGATGTATGATTAACAGCAGCAACAGTAACTCAGGAGCTGAGTGACACTGGTCAGGCTGAGCTGTGAGGTCTGAGAGTGGGCAGAAAGGTTGAATTAAAGATTTCAGGGAGGGTAGGTAGGAAAAACCAGTGGGTTAGAGGCAGACAAACTGGTTTGGCCACTGACTATATGACCCTGGGCAATTTACTTAACCTTTCTGTACTTCCACTAGGTCCCTGTCTGAAAATGGGGACCCCCAACCTTAAACTTCATAGGATTAGATTGGTTGTAGCTTGTCAACCACTCAGAGTAGATAAAATAAGAATCAGTGGGATTTGAGTCTGGTGAACTGAGAAAAGAGCCTAAAGATAATGAAAAGTTAACGTTACTGATGAGTAAGAGTCAGTGTATTTGTCCATGAAGCCAAAACCAAGTAAATATTGTCTTTAGTACTGTGGCTGTTGAGTCTGTAATCTCCTGCCAGCTTTCTTGAGGGTTAGAACCAAGAGAATTCACCAAAGGAGTCTGGGGACTATTGGATGTTTTATTCATGTTTGTGTCAACACATACTGTACACAGTAGGCACTCAATGGGTTGTGGCCTGTTTTTTAATCTTTGGCTTCTCTTAGTCCCTTTCCAATATCTGGGCTCGGTATAATCTGTCTGTACCTCAGTTCATCTGAGTCCCTGTGGTGGTTTAGCTACCCTGTACTTCTAGACCTCATGGCCTTGTGCTTGAACTGCTGCTGTAGCCTCATCATTATCCTCTCTGCCTTAAACCTTTGCTTTTTCCTGCTTATTGTAGGGACTGCTAGATAATGGAGTAAACTTTTAAAGGCATATCTCTTATTTTAACATGAAATGCTCCCCATTCCCTACTAAATAAAGCCCATACTCTTTGGTCAGCTGTTGAAGACCCTTTGTGAGCACTACATTTCAGTCTAACTGCTTTACTTTTTCCACCAGGAATTGAAATGGACTCCTTTTCTAGCCTTTTCATATCTTCTTGTCATCATTGCATACCAGCTCAAACATTCCTCTTCCATGCAGTCCTTTGTGATTCTTCCATCATTGGAATAAATCCTATGGCCCCATACTCCTGTGAGAGGTAGACTTCACATTGGCACACTTGCCTCACTGTAGAGTTCCAAGGGATGAGGGGCCTATTGGTTTCCTTCTACTCCATCTAATATATAATTTTGGTGTATATTAGGCATCTAATAACTGTGAACGGCAGACTCTCCTGGGCAGACATGTGGCATAGCCTTTATTGATGGCACATGTTGGTTCAATGTCCTCTGCCTGTCCCCAAGGATGGCCTTGTGTTCCTTCTCAGAGGAAATGCCAATCCACTTTGATCTGATTTAGGAGCTGCAGATTGGACTCCAAGGTGATAATTGTCCCTTTCTTTTGGCTTTGCTTCTCTGGCCTGAATGATGATGTGATGAGGTGTGATTGGCACACAGTAGTGAAAGAAGATGTCTCTTTACAAAATCACATCTTACTTTCTCCTCATTTCTTACTCTCTGGCTCACTCTCTTGAATTTACTGAAAGATGGTTTTTAATTTGATTACTAGCAGCATATCAGCTTTTCGGGTCGGTGGCCTATTTGATTCTCCAGGTTCTTCTCAGAGCTTTACATAGAGTCAGATCTTGGGAAAGACAATAGTCCACATATTCATTACACTAGAACCAAGAAAATTCACCATATCATTATGAAAACTGTTGGATGTTGTTGTACATTAACTAATGGGCTACTTGTAGCACCCAGCTGAACTGGGCCAGTGTGGCACTGGGTGTGGAAGGCCCACCTGAGAAGTGTTACCAACAGCATACAAGGAGAACTGGAGGGGAAGCTGGTGTGCTGTTGATTGTCCTGGAGAAGCTTGTCACTGTGGCTTTCCTGATATGAACTCAGTTGTTCTCATTGTCAGAGGAGCTCAATTCCTTGCTGTTGCTGAGTATGGCTGTGTTTCTTTTCTGGGGAGCTCTGGTCCTTACCTTGAGGGTTGCTTCCTGGCTCCTGTGCACATTTCTCAGCCTGTGGGTACAAATCCTTCAACCCACTGGCACAGACTTTCTAGCTTCCACCATTGGCCTTTGGGCCTTCTCAATGCAGATCCTTGATACAGATTTGCATGGGATATTGTCATCGGCTCTAGGCCTCCTGTTGTAATTGTGGAGGACATTGCCAGGGTTCTAGGTCTTTAGCTGGGCTCATACAGGAAGGACATTGCCAAATGAGTTGGTGAGGAATCCAGGCCCTCATTTGGATTCTTTGGTTCTAGTATGTAGACAGATCTCCCACACTCTTTTGCATTTGATTCTTTGGCTGAACATTATAAAATAATAATATAAATTATGTGTTCTATACTTAATCTTTCCCCTTGTAAGTCCTGACTACAACCTATATATTAGTCAGGTAAGGCACGCATTCTTTAAGAATTCTTGGTTCCAGAATATCAGTCCCCAGGAGGGAGCCTTGGTTTGTGGAGATTTACAGTTTGAATTGGAATTTAGCTGATACTGATGGGATTCATATTCGGATTTTTTTGGTAACATTTTACTTCCCTCTAGATGTGGTGATTCACAGAAGCACTGTAACTGACAGGGTTGTTTTTCACACTACACAACAGAGAACATTATGAAGTTGCTTTTCCCCAAAAGTAAATTAAATATAAACACTCTGCAATAATTGGATTTGAAGTTCCTCCCTTCATGTTGTTACCCTTACCTGTTTGATTACCTCTTCATCAGCACCCAGGAGGATGTCTTTGTAGCCTTCCAGGGTTTTGACAAAGGTAGCTAAACTGAATTTTTATCAGCAAAATAAATCCCATTACACAGGAGCCCTGGAGTAGCATTTGGTTTTCTTTGGTTAAGGAGCTACTTTCTTATTTAGTCTTAGTATTTTAGCTTTAGAACAATTAGGAGACTGAGTTACTTGATGCCCTGCCTGTGTGATTTAACTATGTGTCCAGTTTCTTTTGTTTTTCCATTGGCCTTTGGAATGGCTTACACACTTAGTTATGTACAAAGGCTGGAATTGAGGACTGTGGATGTGTGGTGGTGGTCTTGACCTATCTTCCTGATGACAGTAATACATTGCTTCAGAGTCAAGTAGACCTTTTTATAGGCACCTTTGGGATTCTTCTGGTGAACTAAATTACCAAATATAAATGCTTCACTTAGGATGACTGGCTCCAATAAACCTTGCCACTTACTACCTTTCTGTGGTTAATTGAAGCTCACAATAAAAGCCAACACTGGTACCTAAGTCTGTCTTATGACTTGGCCAGGAGTTGTTGCTGCTGAGCCCTGGAGTGTGTCAACAGCCCTGTTATGGGTGTGCTCCCCAAAACTCAAATATTGAACTCCAACCTCTAGTATTTCAGAATGTGGCCTTATTAGAAAGTAGGGTTGTTACAGATCCAATTAGTTTAGATGAGTCCATACTGGAGTAGGGTGGCCCCTAATCTGATGTGATTGGTCCCCTTGTAAGAAGCAGAAATGTGAAAATTGATCCATTCACAACATAATGTGAACATGAAGACAGGGATCCAGCAGAAGCCAAAGAAAGCCAAAGTTCACCAGTGTACTACTCAACAGAGGCCTGGAGCCAATTCTTTCTGACACCTCCAGAAGGAACTGTCCCTGCCAACACCTTGATCTGTGACTTTAGCCTATGATACACTAAAATACCAGTGCCACTTGATTTTTTCTTTGTCACAGCACTGCCAGCCAACTAATTCAAGTTTGGCCTGAGATGAAGGGATTCCCAAAGAAAAGGAAGTTGCTCTGGAAATAGCCTTTCCCCAAAAGCTTCCATCTGAGGACTGTCAGGGACATTTATGTGCCTTAACTATAAAACTTCTCACAGTTGAACCCAGAGTTGAGTACTGGAGGGCCTTTGAGCCTTGTTTGCTTGTCATAACAGATTCTTTGAGCTTATTTCAAAAAGTTGAAAGTCTAAGTACCAGAATCTTCCCTGACAGGAACATTTATTAATGAAGTCTTTTAAAATTCCTGGCTTTATTTATATTTAACAAAGGGTTGGGAAAGTAATGGTTTCTTTTCATGATTACTTTTATCAGTGGAGTATTTTAATTTCATATAAGAAATGTAAATGATAGCAACAGATAACATTTCTTGAGCATTGACTCTGTGCTGGATGTACTTCTAAGTCCCTTAAATGAACTAACTTATTTAATTCTTACAATTCTCTAAGACGAAATAGAGGAATAGAGATATTGAATAACTTGACTAAGGGTTTTGCTAGATGGCCCAGTTTGTAACCATTAGGTATGAAATTATCATCTCTTTCTACTTTTGTTTCTAGGGAGATAAGAATTCAATGAATACATTTATAAAAGATTTTTACATGTGATGTGGTTATAAGAATGAAAATGTTGCAGTCAAGCTCACATTTTTGGGTCGTGTTGTTCAAATCTAGTTAAAGAATATCCAAGTGTCTATCAAGTGTCTTGGCCAGAAAGTGTTGGTGGGAAGTTGGCAGGTCATGGGGGCACAGTTGGGGCCCACAGATCAGGGTATTGGGCCCTGACATCTACCAGCTCTATGATTCTGATGAGTCGTTGCCTTTGGGGAACCTGAGCTTCCTTAGCTATGAAGAGGACCCTTGTATTTACATGCCAGGTTCAGCGGCCAGAGTTTTGAAGATATTGCACATTATAGATAATTTTATTAAATGTGGGTGCTTGAATCTAATGAAAGTTGCCACCGAGGCTCTTGCATCCTTAGCAAAAAACTTGAGACTTCATTCTATAATTTTGACTGTTTTTAAAGAGTAATTTCAGGAGGTCTTTTGAAATGAAATGGTTAACAAGGTTGTAGTTTTGGATAATTAATCTTCCAAATAAATTTTGAGGTTATGAGGGTTTTTCCACCTGTGACTCATATGTGCAACGGTAGAAGGGTTGTACAAGTCATCATGAACTCTACTTAGTGCTCTCTGTATATTCATTCCACGACTCTGCCTGATGAGAGCTCAGGGAATGTATGCTTTTGCGTATGCAGCAGTGAGTTTAGCATCTCTGTTTGAGGCTCATGGCCTTCTTTGGCCCAGCCCTCTCTTAGCAGCATAATATATTTATATTTTTCAGGGTTTGTATTGTTTTTTGGTTCTGTTCCTGGCAACCATTAAGAAGTTTTATTTGGATATCAAAGTCACTAAAATGTTACTTTGTCTTGGGAGAAGGACAAGGAGAGGTTAGTGATTTGCTTGCTTTAATCTCTACTTCTGGCAAGCAGTAGTATACGTTTCCTGTACAGAAATCTTGCAACCCCTCTATTCAGCACCATTTATGTGCCAGGTGCTGTTCTTGGCCCTGGGGTAGAGGAGAGAACAAAACAAATCCCTGCTTTTCTGGAGCTTGAAAGAAAGACTACACTGTTAGGCTTTGAGGAGTGTTGTGGAGAAAAAGGATGCCATAAATTAGCGGAGAAGAACAGAAATTGCAGTTACATGTTAAATAATGTGATCAAAGAAAACTCACAGAGAAGGTACAAAGTTAGAGAGGGTGGTTAACAGCACACAGATGGAAGTCTGGGAAGCGGGCATTTCCCACAGAGGAAGAGAAAGATAGTAAGAGAAGGCTTCTCACAGCAGCCTGGTGTGGCCAAGGCCAGGGGCTGGAGCAAAGAAATCAGAGGGTAAGAAGACCATGAGGTCCCAGGAGGTGATGGTGCTTCTGAGACTGGGTTGTTACAAGCCTCTTAAATGTATAAATCTGTACTGACAGGAGCTCTACAGATGTGGTGAGATCCCTTTCCCAGGATTCTGTGGCTCCTGCTTCCTCTGTTGTCCCTTGAGTTGATTGTTGAGTGTAGATCAAGCAGCCTTCCATTTCTGGGGTCATGGCCTTCTCCACAGGGTTTTTAGTGATCAGCCTCATTAGCCCTGAACATTGATTCTTCCTTTTCCCCTTCAAATTCTAGAAGCCTCTTCTCAGATTACTGTATTGTCTTCTGTAAGTTTTATTACCATCAATGGTACCTGGAGAGTGATGATAGACTATACTCAGTGAAAATTGACATGTCAGCAAGCATTTGCCTTCTCCTTTGAGTGCTTTCCATGTATCAACTCTCTCAATGATAGTAACTCCCTGAGGTAGAGCCTATTACTCCTATTTTACAGGTAAGGAAATGAAGATGGGCTGGGAGTGTAGTGTGCCTCACTGATAGGGCACTTTCCTGGTGTGTGTAAGCTCCTGGGTTCCATTCTCAGCGCTAAACGACACTAAAAAGGGTGATGGTGCATGTCCGTATGTGCAGCACTCTGAGAGACTGAGGCTGGAGAGCGGAAATTCAAGTCCAACCTGGGGAATTTAGTGACTCAGTGAGAACCTGTCTCAAAATAAAATTGAAAGGGCTAGGAGTGTAGGTAAGTGCAAAGACTCTGAGTGCACACCATAGTTCTGAAAAAAGGAAAGAAGAAAAGAGGAAAGAAAATAAATAAACCGAAGGCACAAAGATGTTAATAAGCTCTAGAGTGACACGAAGATTCAAATCCCCATATAACTTTCTAGTGGAGCTTCCAAGCTCTCTTTCCACAGAACTAAGCAAAATAGTTATTTTAATATACTTTTCTCTTAATTATTATTGGACAGAGATGAATCTTAAAATAGGGGAATATATTTTAGTGCCACTTTTATAGGAAGAACCATTGCAGAAGTCAACATAGCTTAGGAAACATGTGGAGAGTGTTCCAGCAGGCAGATTCTCTTCTACTTCTTGCAGGTGTGAGGGAATGTGGCTCCCTTGAAGCCCAGAAGTGGTTCCCATGTCTCTACGAACCTTTCTCTCAAGATGGAGGTGGAGGCCCATTCCCCCATCTTCTTCAGCCAGCAATGAATTAATGTTGCCAACAACTTGGGAATCAGGTTGATGAAGAATAATTTCTTTTTCCATCAGAGATTGAGCATATCATATAACTAATTGGTTGTCTACCTTTTTATGGTTCTACCACTTTATGTAAAATTGTGTTCTTTGGCATCTGGGAGTGGTGGTACACCTCTGTAATCCCAGTACTCTTGGAGGCTGAGGCAGAAGGATCACAAGACTGAACTCAGCTTAGGCAACTTGGTGACTTTGAGATACCATATCTCAGAATAAAAATATCTGGGCTTGTCGGTCAGTGCAAAGGTCATGGACTCAATCCCCATACTGCAGAAAGAAAAAAAATGCATTCTTTGGCTAGTATGATGTAATTAGTATACATATGTATATGCAGATGCTGACATGTATCATGAGGAAGGATGGGAAAATTCAAGGTGGAATATTTCCCTGTAAAATGTGCTGACCAGGCTCTCAAACTTGTTTCCTTATCAAGTTCTTAAAAACCCTCCTGCTCAAAGAATAGGAGGAATGTCCCCAGCTCTGCAAGAGGGAGGACTGGGAGAGGCCCAGTGCAGCCACAGTGGGATGGCAGCAGCACTGATATATATGGAAGGAAACAGACTCAGTTCTGGAATGAGTGTGAATGTTGACATTCAGCTTCTCTCAGTAAAGCGGAGAATTTCATATATATTCTGAAAGAGACGAGCATGACAAGTTGCTGAGGCTATTTGCATGTAGACACTTAGGAAGGTGTGAAAATTGGTTCTGTAGTATGTTTTTTCTAGTTAATTTAAAAATTATTAATTGGTTAAGAAGAGAGAGAATTGATTTTTTTTTTCAAATAGCTACTTACAGTGATAGGAGATTGGCTAAAAATAAAATATTATAAAAGAAAAGAAAAAGAAGGGAATTTTTAACCCAAGAGTCAGCAATGCTAGTAGTACATCATGGATTGCAGACTCTTCCTCTGATGGGTCCAAAGTCTCTCCAGGGCTTAACTCACCACCTTTCTGTGCTGGCTCTGTTCTCAATGATTCTTGTATCTGATGGTCAGGAAGTCCTAAGGCTTCGGGACAGTATCTTGGAACTGGAATGAGCCTTAGCATTATCTCATGAAGCCACCCTGGAAAGTGTGGTGAGTCAGAGATGGACTGAGCTACCCACTATCTACATCTTGTTCTGGTCTAAACTTAACATTGGTCTTGGATCCAACTCCGGATTAGTTTCTTGTCTCATGCATGAATGAATTTTGTTCTATATATACTACTATATTTGGAGGTGGTGAGCTTCTGGGCAAAGATTTTTATTTTGTGGTTCGGATGCCAAAGGAACAATTTATAGTGCTACATATTATGTTCCATCAACCTGCTTAATTAGGCTTGACAGTTGGATTTCATTCTTAAACAGCTTTGTAACCCTTCTAATTAAAATCCAGTGTATGGTGTTATGTCTCTTAAATTGACGACCATGACTCATGGGGTTGAGATGCCCTAATTAATTTCAACCCTTAATGAATTCTACCTCTCTTCACCTTTCTTTACATCACTGTAGAAGCCATTGAGGGCAGACAGCAACAATTCAATATGCCATGAAAATGTATCTTCTAAAATTAACCAAATTCCTTTATTAGTATGTGATTGCATAAGTAAAATACTTTTTCTTTGTTACGTAAAGTGCTTGGTGAAAGCCTAGGATTGAGATTTCATTTCAATACCAAATTTTACCAAGCACTTTTGTTTAATAATTGGTCTTTGAGATACAGTATAAAGTACTTTTTATTTATTTTTGGTTGTCATTTTTTTATGTAAGACTCCATCTCCAGATCTGTTTGATATTGTATGAGCTCTTTCATGCTATGTGCAGGAAAAGAAATGATTACCATTAGTACAAGCCCCAACTTACAATAAAAAAAATACTCATACAGCAAGCAGAGTATTCCCAATCCTCAATCCTCTTTGATAGGTTACATATGTCCATTTTAATTTTATCACAATTTTGAGAGTATCTGTACAGATGAGGTAATTGAAATATAGAACCATTAAACAATTTGCCTTCTCCTTAAGCTGGTATAGGGCATAACCAGATGGAAATCCAGGTGATGGCTGTCCCCAAGTCCTGCCTTTCCTATAGCTCATTTTATTAAGGGAGGAATTGGGGGAAAAAGGAGTTGGATGTGGTTTAGATGATAACAGCCAGAACATTTAGAGCTTGGGTGAATCCAGGATTTTTACTTTAGTGAATCTGTTCTTTTTTTTAAATTTAAAGAGCTTCTTAGTCTTAGATGCTTCAAATTATTTTTTTAAAAAATAGGCATGGAGGGATTGGTGTGAAAAATTCTTAGGGCCCAAGTGTAGTCTCAATTGTGTTGTGATTTTGAATCCACTATTTGTGGTACTGAGGATCTAACCCAGGGGCACTTTACCCCTGAGCTATACCTCAGATCTTTTTATTTTTATTTTGAGACAGGATTTTGCTAAGTTGTCTAGGCTAGTGTGGTACTTGGAATCCTTCTTTCTCAGCCTCTCAAGTTCCTAGAATTCCAGGTCTGCACCACTGGTCACATTTTAAACATACTTTATTTTATAGAATGAGAAAAATGAGTTTTTATGTCCCACACCATGTATGTTTTGATAAACATAAGTTTATTAGTCATCCTTATCACTGAATGCTCTTTTCAGAATAGCTACCCTTTTGCAGATGTCAGAGTATCCCCTTGAACAGACTTGGTGATGGAGGATTTGGGGGAAGCTTGTCACAGGACTGTGAGGTTGCTGTGGAAAATTGGGGCTGGGACATGATGGTTCCTAATCCTCCTTTCTAACCAAGACCATCTGATTCAGTCTGCCAGTTTCTTGATTTCTTTCAAGTGCTATACCTGGTAGAAATTTCTTCTTTTGGATCCCCTGTAAGAATAACCAAAGCATCTATTTTCTTTTGTGATTGTATTTCCATTTCAATACGGGATACATCCGAATAGAGGTTTATATCCTTGTGGTAGGTTCTTTGGGGGTGGAAAAGAATACAGTAAATTAGGTTATTGGGGAATAGAGCAATCTCTTTGACCTCCCTTCTTTACAGTACAGTCAGGCTCCATTTGGCCAAGCTGTACAAAAATTGTTGTTTTAAATGCATATGCACATACCCTCCCCCCATGCAGTTATTTATCCAATTAGACTGTGACGTTTTACATGATCAGAATTAGCAGGTCTAGGCTGTTAGATTACTGGGACAGGGTGAGAGGTGAGTAATCACAGCTGCATTTCAGTACTATTTTGGTTGTGTGCAGTATTTTTCATATTAACCGTACCAACGGGTAATGTCTTTTGTCTTTTGCAATTTGTTATCAAATTAATCTTTTCCAAATGGCTGCATGCAGCATTACACATGCAAAATCTAACCAGGAGGATAATGCTTCACTATTCATATGGATAACAAGCTAGAAATGTAACACCTGACAGGACTGTCACATATTCCATTTCTGGTTCTAGAAAGGCTATACCCATCTGTCAGTCCATCCATCCATCTGAGAGATTGACATAAACAAAATCTTCTCTTCCCTAGGTGGGTATGTCTGGATGCTTCTGTTTGTTCAGCTTTGGTGAGATTAAGTCTTATGAAATGGGGCAAATCCAGAAAAGGAAATAACGTGAGCAAAATCTATAGTCAGAAAATTCTTTTTTTAAGTTAATCTTGTGGTTAAAACTTTTAGTGAAAAGCTGCTAGAATACTGTGTAGCTGATCTGAAACTACCCATTCTCCTCCTCTTATTTTTAAATTGTGGGATGAATATAGCCAAATTTTTAGATTGTGGGATGCATCAAAAGTAGGAAAATTGGAGTAGAGTGTGGCACATGGCTATAATCTCAACACTCTGGGAGGCTAAGTAAGATCACAAGTTTAAAGCTAGCCTGGGTAAGGTAGAAATTTGGTAAGACCCTGTCTCAAAAAAAGGGAAAAATGGTGAGGTAGCTCAGTACACCAGCCTCTTAGGGATGGGGTGATTTTGGAACAGGGATTCATAAATAGGAATAGATAATTGTGACATAAGAGAACAGGGCATGGCATTATGACTGGAGCAATTGGACATGACCTGCCAGTTGAGGAGATTGTTAACCACTGGCACAGAGCAGTAGTTCCCAGGTTGACATGAGATAGCAGGCTGAACGCTGCACTTGGTGCCAATTTTCTGACAGGAGAACATGCCTCACTTGGCACCCGATGTCAATTTCTGACTCAAGAACAAGCCAAGCTTAGCATCTGATACCAGTCTTCTAGCACAGGAGCAAGTGGACCTACCTGGATCAACTGTCAAAGAAGACATAAAAAGATGGCACTGATTGCCTCTGGGTTCTTTGCCCTCTTGTTCTTGCAGTGGGGTCTGTTATGCCCACAGGATGCATCTTCTCTTTTCTCTTCAAAGCACCCTGTTTTCCTTGAGTACTTCTTTTGATTTCTTTTTCTTTTCATTTTATTTTAACCCTAAATGTTGATCTGTCACACTAACCAACTGTTCCAGCCAATTCATTGAATGGGGCTGAATAAGAGGCTGAAGAACACTGCTGGTCCCTATGCCTGATAATAGTTGGGGCCCCGAGGGTAGTGTCCAAGCCAAGGGAGTTGGGGACATTGCACACAGCAATATGGATGGGATGTGATTGTGCATAAGTAAAGGTACTTACAAGGCTCAGAGTTGACTATTTAGCCTATTAACTGTTAGTAAATACGAGGGTCTTTGATGTTAATTTGACTTAGGATGTTTAAGAGGGATGTCCTACTTCCTGTCCTGAGACAGCTTGATAGCCAGGAAAGAAAGGAATGGTGGGGAGGGCAAGGTCAGGCATCTGCAAGGTGCCATGTTTGCCCTTTCTGTGTGGGACATTAAAATGTTTGCATATGCATTCAATGTTGAGAAAGGTGTGATCCCTGTCAGCCCTAAAGGACAGTCCCCCGCTCCCTGCTTTATAAGCAGAGAATCTGGAGGTGCCAGGCCATTATCTGTCTCTCCTGCTGATTCCTTTTTTGTGTGGGAGACCTTTCTGTCCAGAAAAAGAAATTCTCAGCCTCTGAGAGGCATTCTGTCTGATTGGTAAGGAGTCCTGCTGGGCCATTTGCTCAAGGTTAAAATTCTTACTGCCACTTAATGTGTGGCCCTTTTATGTTGGAGAAGCTTATTTTGTAAGTTAAAATTAGGCACAGGTGGGAATGAAACCCTTATAATGGGCATGCAGCCCCCCCATCTGCCTAAAAGGGGCCCTGTTGGCATTTTTGTTTGATTAATTTAGGGTTTAGTGAGGAAAATAACAGCAATATGCTTTTATGATGACTAAAGCCATCGTGAATAATTTCATAGGCAAGTCAGAACCTGAGACCTAATTTTTAGCATCTTTTTTTCTTAAGGTCTCTAGGAGTTTTAAAATTCCTCAAATCCCCTCTACTCGCCCTCTGTGTTCTCTGTGCCTTGCCGTCAGCTGACCAGCCAATGCCCTTTCCTCAGGGGCTCGTGCTTGAACACCGTCCATGGCCCATCATCCTAAAGCTTCTCTCTTGACCATACAGTGCTGTCATTTAAGTTTTCATCTGATTGTGTCCACTGTGTCTTCTGTTTCCTTTGCTGGCTTCTTCATCCTTGGCCACTTCTTAAACACAGGATTCCCCAGAATCTTTCAGCCTTCTTTCTCTAGGAAATACCTACATCCTGTGCTGACTTCTATGTGGTTGTGTCCCAGGGTTCCCCGAGAGTCTCGTGACTCCTGAGGTCACTCCTGCTTGGAGACTGTGTTCTACCAAACATTCCTTGTTTTGACTTAGGATGATGATGTGGAAACCTTTCAGAAACTGAGTACCCAAACTGCAACCAAAAACCCACTTATTTATTGCAAAGTGCAGACTCTGCAATTAAATCCGAATACTGAAGTTTTAGTTTAGAAAAAGACAACTCACATGTGAACATCTTTTGTCTTAGAAAAACACAATAACAGAGGTTTCAATGATACAGCTTTTTAGTAAAAGGTAAACTTGTATTTGGCATGGTTTTGCACAATTAATGTGGTCTTTGCTTTTGTATGCGTGCTAGTAATTTGTCAAACCTTAGCTCATGCTTTGTTAGAGAGCAACACATGCAACACTCAGGTCATCTGTTAGTCTGCTTCTTGTATCAGATTTGATATAGTTCAATGCTGAAAAGAGCTACTCATAAGCATAAGATGACCCAAACAAAGTAAGAAAAGCAATCCCAAGTGCTTTCATTGACTGAAAACTATTTGACAGAGAATTCTATACTTTATGGATTTCATTTTCAGAACTGCCAACTGTGCTATCCTTTGTTATCCCTTCCCACATCATCTTCTCAACTGTTGCATGCAAGTCATAAAATATCTTTTTCCAGATACAGCTTTCTTGAAATTCCAATAGCTCTATATCCAGATTTCTAAGATCTAACCCATATAAGCAGGAAGACCAGTTGTCTGTTACTCCTAACACACATCTTGATGGGTGCATGGGAAAGAGCTAGGGATAGCCTGAGCACCTGGTGCATTCATGTCCTACTCACTCATGAGCTGAGGGGCAGACATCATTCTAAACTGCTGCCCTGGCAACACTGTGCACACAGTAGACCCTTGGAGGTGAAGGCAACTATGATAAGACACAGGCAACTATGATAAGACACCAGGCTATTGTCTGACACCAGAGGGACAGTGTCAGCCTTGCTCCTGGCTACACAGTGGCAGGAATGCTGGGAGAGAGAGGTCTTGGACACGGTTCAGGTGGACGTGTTTCAGAACTGCTTAACCAACTCTCATTTTGTAGGTAAAATATCAAGACCAAACATTGTTACAAAGTCATCCCCAGGTATCAATACCTGTCCTTTATGATAATTTCCTTCTTAACTTATCCCTCAAGCTATGCTGAAGAAATCCAAGAAGATTCTTTCCAAGAGGATCTGAACTCCCCCACCATCTGAACTCCCATTCTGCATGCTCAGGACCACCCCTCACCCCCATTCTCCCCAAATCCCAACACGTCTGGGCTGGTCTTGCTTTGAAAATGGATGTTGCCTTTTTAACTACTTGATGATCAAAACCTGGTCAGGCCACGAGGCATCTTTCCATCTCTTAGAAAAAGTCCTCTTTTCTATGTGTGATGCAACCCTGTGCCAGCGTGTTCAGTGCTCCCAAGTTGACAGGCCTGAGTTTCTGCTCAGAGCTCAGAGTTCTTGTGCACAAAAAAGCCTGCATAGCTGTGAGCGGTGGACTTGCATTAAACCATCCATCCCATAGTCTGTTCTTTTCTTGTACCTGGGAAACCTGTAAACACCATGGATCCTGTTAATGAGCACCCCTCTTGTTTGGTCTTCAAATGATTTCCTCATCCAAGTGGGCATTTTCTTGGTGCAAAAAGGGATACCAGAAGATCATAACAAGTACTGAATAAGAAAAAATGACATTCAAACATGTTTTCCTAGGTTTTTAGTATAGACTGTGCCCTTAGTTCTATTCTGAATGGTTGGCCACTTTATTTTTCTATAAACACAATTTGCAAATCTTATTTTCATAGGATTTACCTACTCTGTCTCCTGGGTTTTGAGTGTGTGTAGCTTCATTGTTTGGTAATATAATTTTTATTTCTTTCTCCTTCTTGGTGTTTTGATTTATCAGTTTTTCATAGTGGTTTCTAAAATTTTATCCTTAACTCTTAGAAATGTAATTAAAAATAAAAACTGCTGAGTGACAGCCAGAGGCTGTAGGACACAGGCTGCATGATAGATGATGACTGCCAGGACAAACTGTGCTCTCTGTGGGTCCCTCTAGAAGGCCCTTCACTCCTTGGGATCCTGCAGTGCAGATAGAATCACACCTGGTAGCTCTAGCTAATAGCTGAACTAGAGCCCAGGGGCATTTGACATTTTGTGGATGAAAACATGCAAGCTTTAAAAGTGAAATAATTGAACTAAACTTCTACCTAAAATGTGTGGGACCCAGAGTCCTCTTGTTAATTGAACAATGTTTTCAAGTCCATTTCCTCACCTTTGTGCATATCATCACACTTAATATTAAAGCAGTACAAATCTCAGGGCAGCATGTCTATTTGCATGCCACCAGGAGCCGGAGTTGGTCTTCATCTGTCCAGAGCAGGGTGTCTCAACCTCAGCGCTGTTGTTATTTGGGGTTGGATGATTCTTAGCTGTGGAGGACTGGCCTGTGCCTTGGAGGATGAAAAGCAGGAAAACTGGTCTTTACCCATTCAGTGCCAATTATAGCTTCTTTACCCCAAACTGTGGCAACCAACAATGTCTTGCCAATACTGGGGGAGAGGTATGTGCAAAAGTACCTCCCATTGAGAAAAAATGGTTACTATCTTATTGCTGTATCTTAAGTGCCATTTTTAGACTGAGTCTTTTTTTGTTTCAATGTACATTTCAGCTTAGAATATGGAAACATTCTTATTTGGGTTTTTCCAGTTGTTAGAGTACACACACAGTGAGAATTTGTCCTGTAGAGAAATAACCAGTCTTCCATATTCGAGTGCTTCTGTGGCTCTATGTGCATAGTGTAATAACAATGATATCCTGAGAAGACTGAACTTTTGTTTCGCCAGGGCATGTACATAAGCTGTTCAATTTTCTTTTAGGCTGATTGAGCCTGAAAACTCACACATCGGTCAGGAGCTAGACAACATGTAGGGTAGGCCCACAGCATTGTGGGGCCTGGATGTCTTGGGCTTGTTATATGTTTGCAGTGCAGCCCTGTGTCATACTTCTAGTGACTATATTTATTTAAAAGGGCATGCATGGAAGTAGCGTCTAAATGTCAGAATATAATCTCCCCTGGTGTAGCAATCGTTTTTATTAGCTCTCTAATTTGAGGACTATTGGCTGTTTGCAGGACTGTACAGGCTTCTTTGCACGGGTCATGCAGGGGAGTTCATTTCACATCATTAAGAACTCAAGGTTCTATAATAAGCATATAGTTTTCTAAGCTCCAAAAGCCTGGCTTGGTGAAACAGCAGGATGTGCTAGGAAGGGCACGTGACTGAAAGTCAAGATAAGAGGATGCTAGCATTGGCTTTTGGACATGATGCTGGAGTCTCAGTCAGTAGCTATTTCTTCTGGATTCTGGGGCACTTTTTTGCTACATAAAGATGGACTAGATAGAGCATCTCTAAGGACTTTCCAGCTTTAAGTAAAATTGTATTATTGTAATTAAAGTGATAATGAACTGGTTATCTTCAAATATAATTAAGTAGAGTTGGAGAGGTATCTTTTTCTAAGAGAAGGGAATATGGAATGATACTAAAAATTATGTTTATTCCATCAGTGAAACTTTCAAGCACTGGAACTAATTAATGTTGCCATGGAGAATCTGTGGCCTGAGAACAGAGCTGTCTGCATCCTTCTCTTGCAGTCTCCACTCTGAGGTGGGGTGACTTCTTTGGAAGTCATGTGCATCTGGAGGTGACTATGTCCTCTGCTCCTGTGAACCTGGAGATATGGGCGTCAGTTCTTGCTGTATGCTACGTAATTTGGGAAAGTTGCTCTTTTTATTTTTCCTCAGGGATAAGTTCACTTTTTAAAGTGAGAAATTAAGCTGTGGTATTATGTAGAGAAGGTTAACAGAGCAGGCTGGAGACGGGCTATCCTCAGAAAGGCCTGCTTAGAAGGTTGACCCTTGGGCTGTGTTTTGGAACTTGGCTGGTACAGTGCCTTACCCTGACAGTAAGCTTTCTCTAAGAGTGGCTCACTGTGTGTAAACTGTGTGTGCAAACCATGTGTTTTAAGCTGAGCACCTGCTTTCCTTCCAGAAGCTGAGGTTCTTGTAGGTACTATGTAGAAGTACTCATGTGAAAAGCCTCCAGTAAAGTCCCTGTGCATGGGTCTCTAACAAGCTCCCTGGCATACAACGCTTTGCACAAGTCTCTCAACTTGTGGAGGAATGGAGCATGTCTTTTATGACTCCACTGCAGGATTTGGAAGCTTGCATTTGGCGGCCTCCATGCTTTGTTTCTTTTATCTTTCTACTTTGCTTATTTCACTTTGTACCATTTTATAGTAAATCTTACCTGAGGATGTGACTATGTGAAAAGTCCTAGGGGCTCTTAGGGTGATCAGCAAACATGGGAGTGGTTTTGGGGACCCTTGACAGACGTAGCCTAAAACTCTCTGAAAACTGATTCTTTGGATTTTTTTTTCCAGAGTAAAAGTTATTTCAATAGCTTAGGTTTGTGTCCTCCTTAAGTTTGTGTTGAGGAAAAGGTCATGACAGGGGTAGATGGGAATGAACTAGCAGAAGTGCCCTTGTTCTGGGGTCAAGTCACAACTTTTTTTGGACATGAGATGATCTTCTTTGGATTGTGAGAAAATAAATACGAGTGATATATGGTCAAGGCAAAGAGAGAAAGCACGGAGGCAATGCCGGTTCAATCATTATCTTATTAACTGAATTTTACATATTGATGTGTCTGTGCTTTTGAATGAATATAATTGAGTTCTTAAGACTAAGGCCCTGTCTACGATGTGAGGAGAGCTCTTTTGAAAAAATCTTCGTGTGAACCAGTTCCTAATTTAACTTCCGGGGGTGTCAAGATGAGAGAGGAGGTGGACAAGCCTGAGCATGGAGCATTCTGATTGAGAGAGACATGCACTGCAGCAGTCAGGAGTGTCCCAGTTATAGGCAATGGAAATCCCTCATTTTAGTTAAGTAAAATAAATGAGAATGTATTACAGAATTAAACTAACCGACTCCACGGGCTCAAGTGATGGCAGAATTCTGTTTCTCTCCTTTCTTGTCTTTTTCTCCTCCTTTCTTGTCAGCTTCATTCTCTGGCTACATTTCCAGGTAGATGACCTTGAATTGTCCTGTGCTTAGTGAGGGGAAAAACTTTTTCTGTCCTTCTATTGCTCTCGGAGCCTGCTAAAAGATACTGAGTGTCCCGTCAGTGTGTCTAGATGCTACAGTGAGGTCACAGGTTTTCCTCCGTGGAGCAGGACAAGATCTTTAGTGTCAGCTACTCTGCTGGGAAGAAGCACCTCCTACCTCGGGGCTGGGAAGAGAATTTCTTTTATAAGAAGAAGAAAGAAAGGGAGAATGAATAATACCTAGTATTTATTTTCATGTGGATCTCAGATAAAAGTTACATGGCTTTTAACATGAAGTTGAGGGGCATAGGTACCATTACCTGGTGGTAATTGCTGGTTGCCTCTGAGAACTGAGTATTGAAACATATTTGGCCTTATTTTCTTACTGGGCATAATTATATTAGAGGCTTTGGTCTGGGCCAGAGAACAGAGATGTGATTATAGCTAGATTATACAGTTTAATGAATTTTTGTAAAGTGAAATATAACTGTGCAGTCACCTGACAACCCTTCTAATGTCCCCACCAGCACTGTTCTCTGCCCCAAAGATAACTATATCTTGATTTCTACCATGATTCTTTGCTTTCTCTGTTTTTAACTTTGTCCAAACAAAATTGTACATAGATTTTCCACCCATGAATATTTTTATGATTGCCTTTTTCTTTGACATCAGTATTTGCCCATATACAAGCATGGTATATGATGTGTGTGTGTGCATTGTTTTTGTGGGTTTTTTTTTTTTTTTGCTACATTTTTGAAGTTAAATCTTTGGTAAAGCCCTAACTCTTATTGGAAGTTAGAAGGAAATTACCATGATGGGAACGAAGTGAGGCCAGACGACAGGCCTGGTGTGATTCCTAAATGCCTAAATCTATGAGGTCTAAGAGGTTCATTTTGAAAAACCAGAGTTAGACAGTCCAACCATGGCAGAGATTGGAAATGTTAAGTTTGTTGCTCTGATACCTAGTTATGAGTTATTTATCAGCACTGTGTGGAAATAAAACAGATCCTATCAGGGAGGAATTATTGTTACTGGATAAAAAATCAAGACTCCTTACTTTTATATTTTTTTGGAGCATCCACACTGATTCACCTTTGATTTACAGCTCAATATCCCTGGGAAACTGTAGTGATTCATGTACAATGCCAAGAAACACAGCTTTCCACGTGGAAAATCCTGTCAGAGTTCAATCCAAGCTGTTTGGATCTGGGTAACCAGTGGCACTATGGCTTTTTGGCATAATGACATCATTGAATGTGTATAATTTCACTTCTGAAGGTTGTATCTTATTTGCTTTCATAACTGATTCCCTAGGCTTTTGTTATGAAGTTGTGTTGGTTGTTTGATGGATTCAGTGATGTCTTTGTTGCTGTATTGTCCTCACTTTAGAATAAATAGAGGGTATATGAATAGCTAATGTGTTTGTTGACTTGGAAACCAGATATAAGATTTTTTTCCCTTTGTTCTTGTTTCTTCCTCTGTACAATTTATAAAAACTCATGGTCAAGGTCAATGAAAGCTCCTAATATTCTGTTGGAATATAATATATTGGAGGCACTCTAAAATGCATCGGTTAACACATACTCCAAATAAAGTAAGTAGTATTTGTTGAGAAAAATTGCCTGATTCTAGTATAAATCTTACTTGAATATAGTTTTGTTTTTTTAAAGCTAGAACTGTGCTAAGTTTATGCAGTTAACTGCATCAGACATGGTGACAGCCTTTTATTTTATTTTATTTTATTTTATTTTATTTTATTTTATTTTATTTTATTTTATATTTTATTATTTTATTTTAGTACTATGGATTGAACTCAACAACCTTGCACTTGTCCAGGCAGGTGCTTATGCTGCTGAGCAAAATCTCCAGCCCCAAGTGACAGCCTTTTAAAAAGAGACTGGTAAGTTACCAACCTCTAATAGAGGAGGCAATGTATCTATTTGGATACCTGACCTTTTTATTCACTGCAGAAGGTTCTCTGAACTTTGTATCTACTTGGTGAATGCTCAAGACAGATACACCATTGTACGTTTGTTCCTCCACTTCCTTTTGAGTCTCTAGGATTGACTCCAGTTAGAGTGCAAATGGAAAAGGTGCTGTGCTGGGGACTTGAAATTTGGGGATTTCCTGACTCTTTTATTTTGTGAGTATTAACAAATAGTGGATTTATTTTGCTTGTAACTGGGTAAGTAGAGAGTAGATTTAGGTCACATAGAAGGTTCACCACTTAAATCTGCATCTATACAATCTCTTTTCAACCAAACCCAGTTTGTCTGCAGTGACAAGCAACTACGTTGTACCTTGTTTGCAGTAGTCATGTTTGCGGTTAGGCTGCTCTCTTTAATTGTGCATGAACTTCTGCCTCTGCCTGGGGTTTACATACAAAACTACACAATCCACACACCGCCAGAGAACCTAAAGGACAAGAGTGGAGTAAGAGCTTTGGTTCAGCCTTGCATGTCGAGTCCTTTTCTATGAGTCCACCATCTCCAGTTGGTTGTGTAGTTCTCTGAAATTTCATCTGTACCTGTATGAAATACAGGGTTTCTGCACACACCCATGTATCCACATGTGAGCTTTGAAAGCAACTCTGTTAGTTACTTTGCTTTATTCCCTCACTACATTTTGCAACATTAGAATATTTTTTCCAGGCGCTCACTGTCATCTCATAGTATGGATATATGGTAATTTATTAAATCATCCCTTATTAAGGGATGGTGAAGTGGTTAATGTTTGGCTGTTATATATCTGTAGTAAACACACTTGCGTGTATTTTTCTGCACCTGTGCCGGCACAAGTAAGAAAGCATTTCCCAAAATAGAATATATGTCTTACATTTTGATAAGCATTTCCAACTTGTGCTTCAAAGATGTTTCCCTGTAGATATTAAATAAGAAGACTCATCAACATTCAGCATTTAGAAACCCTTTTATGCCTGCCATTATAATAGCAAAAATGGACCTACTCTTCATGTTTGTTGGATCTTCATATTTTTTTGAAATTGCCTATTTATGTCCCTTCTTCACTTATCTTTCAGGCTCTTATACTTTTAAAAATGATTTGCATGTATTATTTAAAAAAATTAAACTACAGGAATGCAGACAAGTCAAGACAGATCAGAACTGAAAAGTTTGCTGAGTTTTCAGAGTGAAATAGCTGTGTGGCCACCACTCAAACTTACCTTCCCACCTGAGAGCTTTCTCAGGTCCCTCCCACCCACTCTGGGTTGCATTGTTTTTGAACTTTACACAAACAGGATCAAATATAGACCAGTGAATGCTTTTGTGTTGCCTTTTTCATCACTTGTTGAGATTCATATATGTGACTGTGACTAGTTGTAATTAATTGCCATTGTTGTATAGTAGTCCATCAGATTAATATTCTACCAGTTTACCCATTCTACCACTGACATGTGGTTTGTTTCCAGTTTGGGCACTTATAAATAATGGTGGTGGGAACATTTTGTAAGCATCTTCTTGTGTCCATATGCAGTGTATTTCCATTGAGTATCTAGGTATAAATTATTTGAATCATGGTGTCCTATGAGTTTTTATAGTTACCATAAGCCCATTTAAAAAATTTTATACTAATTTACACTTCCACTAGTAGTTTCTAGAGTTCGTTACACTATATCTTTACCTCTACTGTATTTGAAATGGCTGATTTTTTTTAGCCTTTCTTTGGGTATGTCATATGATTTATTTGTGTTTTAAATTTTGTTTTCCCTGGTTACTAATGAAATTAAACATATTTTCATGTTTATTTGTCATTTGTATATCCTCTTTCATGAAGGATGTGTTATATCTTTCCCCCATTTTCCTAGTGGGTTGTTTTCTTTCTTGTTAATTTACAAAACCTTATATGTTCTGGATACAAGTCCCCTGATAGTTATGAGTAACATAAATATCTTCTCCCACTCTACAGCTTGCTGTTTGTGTGTGTGTCTCTTTCCCTCACTCCCTTTCTGCCTCACTCCTCACTCTCTCTTTTTTCACTACTAGGGATTGAGTTTACAGCCTTCACACTAAACTACATCCTCAGGTACCAACTCCTGTCATGCCTTGGCGCTAGGTTGCCCAGGCTGGGCTTGAATTTGAGATCCTGCTGCGTTAGCCTCCCAGAGATTACGGGCATGCAGGACCATGCCCGATTCTGTTAACTCTTTAATGCACTTCTATTTATTTATCTTTTCCCTTATGATGGATGCATTTGTGTACTATTTAAATCTTTTTCTTCCTCAAGGTTATAAAAGTACTCTCCAGTATCACCTATGGTATCTTTTGCCTTAGATATAAGACTGTGTACAAAAGTTTTATAAATATAAATAAAAATAAAAAAGTATGATATTTATACTATAGCTCATTTATACTTTATGTAGTATTATAGGTCAAGATTCAGTCATTTCATATAAATATCTAATTGGCCCAGCACTATCAAATGAAACAAAACTTTCCCCAGTGCACTTTAGAGGTGCCTTTTTTATAATAGTGACTATATACATATGGGCTTTAAAAAATTCTGTATGTCCATTTGCTTATCCATGTGCCAGTACCATTCTACTATAGCTTTTGTTCTTTTTTTTTTGGTGGCGGTGGGGTACTGGGAATCAAACCCAGGACCTTGCGCTTGCCAGGCAGCTGCTGCTCTGCTGTCTCCCTGGCCCCTTCTACTGTAGTTTTGGAAGAAGTAAATATTGGCATTTGGTGATGACTATTCCCAGTTGTTATCGTGGTTTAGGATTATCTTAGTTATTCTTGACTCTTCATTTTTGAGAGATATTTTGCAGTGGTCGGGATAGTCATTCTCTTTGGTCATGATAGTTATTCTTTAGTTTTTCTTGCCTCTCGTTTCTTTGATAGGTTGTATAGAGTGGTGATGAGGGAGGAGAGAAAAGGGCTTTATTGTACCATGTTTAACTTTTGTTCCCTGAGTGATAATGTTGATGATCTAATGACTTTGATTCAACTCAAATGGGTAAATATTTATTCAGCACCATTTCTTTAAGCCAAATCTTTAAAAACTTCTTCAGTGTATTCTCCTTCCTAGCAATATGTTCTGCTCTTTAAAATGTTCGTTTGGTAGCTTTAAACCTACAAGGTTCGATGTGTAGTATGTTATCTGTGCTGCCTAGCTGAGAACGTTGACCCGGAAGAATGACCTTAGGTCATGACCTCCATGGTGTCACTAGCTCTAGTGCCCATAGTGTACACTTTAGGATTTGGCATGAATTAATCATTGCTTGATAAAAACTGAATATTTTTGTAGGGTTGTAGGAATTTCTCAAGTCATGTTCTGTTTGGTTTTACAGGCATTTGTTGAGCACATGTGATGTACTTTCATAGGCCCTGGGGAGAGAGATGGATCTGCTGTTACCACTGACTTGAGGTTTCTCTGTGTTGGTTGGGAAAAGACAAGGCTCAGTTCTGTGTGCTCAGGGGTGAAGGCAGGAAGGAAAGGGAGCCACAAGAGAAACATTCAACCAACTTAGAACTTGTCATGGATTGAGAGTGAGAACTTATGTAGAAATACACTTTAAATTCCAGGCAATCATACAGGTATTCAGGATGGAGACTGAAGAAGACAAAATGGGAGGCTCTTTTCTACAACACCCCTCCCTCTCTGTTTATCCAATGAATGCTTTATTTACTAGGTTAACACAGCAACATTCTGCGGTGGAGGGAAATTTGGGGTTTTCTAAGATATTTCATCAGTTGTTGGGTAGATAATTACTGTGTCCTCATTCATGAAACAGTGTCATCTTGTGGTAGGTGCTTAATAAGCATTTGCTCATTGGATGAAAACCTTGGTGATCTTAGTTTACTCATGCTGGTCTGGACAGGGTGGTGGCAGGATGGGGGCTGAGTGGAGTATGAGGATGCCCAGCCAGGCCTCTCTCCCACAGGTGTGGACTACTTGCTGGGTAGCTGTGTTGGCATCATGGGGAACCACATCACGGGCATACAGTTATGTGCAAGAACAAATGATAGAAATATGTGAATGGCATTCAGCAAGATCCTGGCTCCCACTGTTGGTTCTGATGAGTGAGGTCTTTGACATGAAAGTAGCAACAGGGACAGTGCATTATTCACTCCACTGAAAAGTCAAAACATTCATAAAAACATTCATAAAAGATGCCATAGGACCCTGCTTCCTCCTTGTTCCTGGTCTATAGAAAAAGCAAGGTGAGGGCCGGGGATAGCTCAGTGGCATAGCACCTGCCTGGCAAGCATGAGGTCCTGAATTCAATTTCTGATTGAAAAAAACCAAACAAACAAAAAACCAAGGTTAAAGCATGCTATGAGTTTGAAGGAAGTTTGGTTTTGAAAGCCAGAGACATGACTTTTTATGCCTGGGCTGGTGTCGCCTCTATGTGGGTAAGAACCCTGTGAACCTCTGCCCTCCCGGGCTCTGTCTGTGAAGCAGCTGTTCTGTTTCTGATCTTCCCATAGTCGTAGGTCTCTGCCATTTGCAGGGCCTTCAAGCTCTACTAAAGGAACCATCCTTACAGAGGCTAACTTCTGTTCCTTTTGCTCAGGGAACGATTGCCTGGTAATTCAGCTGGGCCTCTAGGTGTTCAGGCCTTAGTCCTTGCTGAAAGACTTCTTTCCTGAAGACTGTTTCCTGACATGTTGTAGCTAAGGGAAAGATGTAATTCTGATTGATCCATCAATAAACATTGATCTAGCTGGGAATGTAGCTCAGTGGCACAGCACCTCCCTGGCAAGTGCGAGGCCCTGAGTTTGACTCCTAATACCAAAAGAAAAGAAAAAAAAAGGAAGATGTAGGGCCAAGGATTTAGCTCAGTGGCAAAATGTCTGCCTGGCAAGCAAAAGGTTGTGAGTTCAATTCCTAGTTAAAAAAAAAAGTTGATTGAGGCTTTTGGGAGACATCAGCAGGCAAAAATTGAAAGCTTATACCTTTTAATGCTTCTGTTTGAATGAATAGGGATGGAGTAGAGCAGATGGATTATTTTCCATATTCATATGTAAGTAAGTTGAGGACTCATGTGGAGGAGAATAAGAGAGCACAAGATAGGGAGCTGAGCAGGTTGTAATATCAAATAGGGCAACCAGGAGAGGTCTGCGTGGTAAGCTTGAAGCTGAGACCTGGAGGAGATAAAGGGAAAAAGCTGGAATTTCTGGTTTAGCGTGTTCCAAGAAGGGTGAGCCAAAGCCTGTCTATGAGGAGCTCAGCAGGAAAACCCAGGTAGCTAGAGTACAGTGAGCAGGTGCAGCCTGTGTGTGTGTGTGTGTGTGTGTGTGTGTGTGTGTGTGTACAGATTATTGGGCCTATTACAAAGGTCTTCACGTGGAGTATGATATATACCAGGGACTTGGTTCTTTGTGTGTGTGTGCACGTGTGCACGTGTGCATGTATTTACCTGTGCTTGTGATACTCTGGCAATGGGGAATGAACTGGGGCAGAGATAGAGGGTACAGCATTAAGAGGCATTAGGTGGTGGTTTCTTGCTAGAAACCCTAGTGCAGAAGGACCTTTCATTGCAAAGTAGAAGTGAGGCCTATGACCATCCCTGAGTTCTTAGTAATGGTTTGTCATCTGCAGACGGGAGAGCCCAGAGGGTGAGTAGACAGGGCTTGTGGCCTGCCTGTGGCTTATGTGTGGTTCTTGGGGTTGTCTAGTTAAGATAAAGAACCACAATCCACAAACTGAGTGTTTTTGGATTTGAGTATCTGGGCATGGTACAGCTTTTTGTAATCTGCAGAGTGCCGGTCTTTGCAGGAGGAAACACTGGAGGGTGCTGTCCACGCTATGTGCTGGATGCTTGGTAGCCGCTTTACTGGAGCCTGCAGAGATGGAGGCAAAACTACTGGCTTCTCACACAATTTGCGCATGGGCTACTTCTGAAATTCAGTACTCAAGTCATGAAGTCAGCAAGATACCATAGGACCAGGCAGAGGCAGGGGCTGAGAAAGACCAACTGACCTGAATGTTCAGGAGAGGGAGGCACCCAACAGCCTGTGTCCCATCCAAGTGCAGCCCTGGCACTGCTAAGAGAAGGGGACAGCCTAAGATGTTCAGATCTCAGGGCTTTAGGAGAAACCTGAAATCGAAGTTTAAAAAAATTGTCATTTTTTAATTGAATATGACATTTTAAAATTTGAAAACATTCAGACCCAATGATGATATTTGAATAATACTGGGTAGACCAAAACAAACAAACAATGAAAATAAAAAACAAAAACACACTTCTTGATTTCACCCTCTGGCAGCCTTTTTGCAAATTTTGATCTAGACAGATACAAAGTGAGCCACTCTATCACAGCTGTAGACAAGTAATCTCGTGTATTAAACAGTAGTTTTGTGGATTTGTTTTTAAAAAAGCTTTTTACCTCTTCACTGAATTCAACATCATGTCACTAATTCTTATTGTAATTGATAATACTGTTTGAGACACAGTCTGGAAGCTACTGTTGAGTTGAGTTGAAATATAGATAAATTTGTGACTCTTCTTAGTTCCACTTCTGCTGCCCAGGTCCCAGCAAGCAGGGGTGCCTGCCACTGATGGCAGATGATGAGAAAAGTAACCTTCCAACTGGGTTAGTCCTGTGGCTGAGTGAGGCAGTTGCCAGACGCCTGAGTGATGGAGGTGTTCTAATTAAAGTAGGATTGATTTATTAACAGGGCTTTACAGTCACATAATTTAACAAGTTGGAGGTGTTATGGGGCCTGGGACATAGCTAAAAGAGTGCTAAGGCTCCAGATAATTACTGCCTGACTTTGGAGAGCATGACAGATGGGTTGTTGCTGCAAATCTAGCCTGCAATTGAAATGGGCTTCTTTGTTAAATATTGTTGAGGGGCTCTCACATTGATCCT
>PVJX010014529.1:0-44646 GCA_004027295.1 Dolichotis patagonum | reverse complement strand
ATCTACTTATCTCTTGTTTAATTTGAATTAATATTTCAGTTTTGGTCCCACTTACGAGGTCTTGAATATATCTCTTTATGTCCGCTAACGCTGTGTTTGATGTTGCATTTTTGCTGCCCTCAGTCTCTTTTGTATTTACCTCTCCTGGATCAATGTTCTCAGGGTTGGGGGCTGGGAGTGTTTTCTTATTTCTCCTTTTTGTCATGTTTTTGGTTCCTTCCATACAAGTGTCCAGTGTAATTCCCAGACCCTTTTCTTGTTGTTTAAGGCTCCTCTAGAGGGCACAGACTAGGAGCTTTAGCCCTCTTCAATAGGTTATCAGAGATTAAGAGTTCACCAAGGGGCAGTGTGCGCTAGCTCCTCCCTTCTGGGCCAGTCAACCTTTGCAGGCCTTCACTGCATCAGTGTGCACTGATCTCAGGGAAGTAACTGGGTCCCCGCCAGGGGCGTGGCCTAGTCCAAGCAGATTCCACCAATCTTCTCCGCGAGGGGAGTGACCAGCTGAAGCCACTTCCTTATGGAGTTAGGGCTGTCCTGCCCAAATCCAACATGTCCAGTCGGTTTCCCCTTTCCTGTGGGAGGGTCTTATTCCCATCACTCACCGTGTCCCCGAGAACTGCTGGACTGCCCGACCTCTAACTTCAGCGCGACTGCGGTGGGAATTCACGGTGCCTCTGGGTGGGTCGTGTGCAGTGCCAGTCCCGGCGAGCTGCACGCTGGGCTGTTCAGCTCCGCGCTCTGGCGGCTCAAGCCAGTCGCTTCAGCCGGGATCACTTGTTCAGGTTGGGTGCAATTCAGGCGTCTCGAGGCGGGTGCCGTGCTTGCTGATCTTATCTTCACTAATAGTAGCCCCAGGACCTCTTATTCGAGCGGGTTTTTGTGCTTTAGTTTCTTTCTGGGTCGTGAGAGTCTCTCTCTCTCTGTTTGGGTCTCTCCAGGGTGTTTTATTCTGGCATTTGAGCTGTCTCTCTCAGAGAGGATCTCTCTCCTGCTACCTACCAGTCTGCCATCTTGTCTTTCCTCCTCCTCCTCCTCCTCCTCCTCCTTCTTCCTTCCTTCCTTCCTTCCTTCCTTCCTTCCTTCCTTCCTCTTCTTTCTTCTTCTTCTTCTTCTTCTTCTTCTTCTTCTTCTTCTTCTTCTTCTTCTTCTTCTTTCTTCTCCTTCTCCTGCTCCTCCTCCTCCTTCTCCTCCTCCTCCTCCTCCTCCTCCTCCTCCTTCTCCTTCTTTTTGGGGGTGTTGTTGTTGCTCAGAATGGCCATGCAGACTAATGGGATGTGTCTGTTTTCAAGGGTGGCACTGATGCAAAAAATGATGAATTATCAAAAGATTCTAGGGATTTGATTGTTGCCAAAGGGAAATGAAGGAAAACAATCTGAAGGTATTCCAGGAAAATATGTAACAACAGCTAATACTCCAGTTTGAATTTAATTTGTTTTGAAGTGATGGACTTGGAGAAAATTTTGCCAGTACTGTGCTACCACTTGCAATCATTTAAGGCTAAAAAGAGAAAGTGATATTTTTTACAAGCAAAACTTTTAAATATTGATTTTTTAAAGAGTTATGTTTTGCCTGGATAGAAATAAAATTTGACTATCAGGACACATATAATAGAATGTATATGACGTTAAGTTTATTTGGTACATGAAATTACTTTTTAACACAACATGACAGACTTAAAATTTATTTCATTTAACTTACAAGAACAATGAAAGTGTTCAGGATGAAATGAAAGTAAATTTAGATAATGGCTGTTAAACGTGTGTTAAATTTGTTTTTGATGTTTCAAATATAACTGGACTGCAATGCTTGGAGAAAACATGGCACCCTTGGTTCTGAGTACAAAACTGCTAAAATGTTTGTTATATTCTGAGATAAGTTCAGGAGAACTAAGTTCAAACTATAGCTATAGTTCTGCTTACAAGGACCTATGAATACTAATGTAACAAAGAATTATAATACTCATGTAAGATTACTATCAATTAGTATGATCAGGGAAATAACTATTTTCATTAGTTATCCATGACTGCCAATCAATCACAGTCCTAGATATTTTACAAAATAATGAATTAATTCTCTGAAAGGAAAATTTCAAATATAGCTTCTATATCATTCAGTGCCCAGCCTTTCCATCTCTTTTCTGTTCCCATCTTACTTACAAAGATCATTACACCTACCTCCCAAAAATGGCCTCTCATTCACCACTTCTGTATAATTTTGCTAATGCTGTTTCCTGCCTGAAATGTGTCCATGTTGTCTTTCACTTTTCTGAATCCTGGTTATCTTCTAACATCTCGACTAAAGTTCTATGAATTTATGAGCCCTGTCTGGCTATCTCATAGCTACCTGTCTCTGCACTGAAACTTCCAGCATTAGAACAGTGACACTTTTCTTCTGTCTTTTTCATGAGGAAAGCTTTTTCCTTCCTCTGTTCTTTACCAAAGGGTATATTTACATAATCACTCAACACTAGAACACCAGTGGTGATCTCAGCCCCTTCTTATTCACACCATGGTCTTTAGTGTTCTGTCCCTAAACTAGACAATCTGTGTGATGCTTAATCCTGACATGCCAACTTCACTGGATTAAGAAACATTGAGCAGATTAGTAGAACACACTTCTGAGTGTCTGGGTGGGTCCTGAAGGGTAGATTAGGGCGCTATATATGGTCCCTATGGGCTCCCCTTCGGCATCATTCCCTATTCTACCATGCCCCCTATTCCCTATTCTACCATACCATGCAGGATACTCCTGCCTTAGATCCAGGTGACTATGGACTCAGTGCCCCCAAACCATGAGCTGAATTAAACTCTTCATCATTAAAGTTGCGGGTGTTAGATATTGTATCTGGCAACAGGGAAGTTAATACAATCTATTTCTTAAGGGCTTTTTTCTTCTTTTATATTTCTTCATTTCTGCTCTCATGTCATCATCATTGTCTGTCTTGGAGTTGATTTCTTTCTTGCCTTGTTCATTGCCTTGTCTTCCTTAGGGGTGCTGGATGATCAAACATCTGACGACAATGTCTGGCTTTACTGTAGGAGGATGACTGTTTCTTCACAGCCCTCAGGGTAAATCCAGATGTTTGATATCACCTTTCTTCTGATTTTCCCTGACTGTCCCTAGTTGCCACCATTCAGGCACTTTGTGCTTTAACTACCCTGAATGAGTGAATGAATCTTTAAAAAAGAAATCATGCCATGTAGAACTCCTTATTTTTGCTTATCCTGTTACCTAGGCAGAATGTTTCACCTGCATTTATCCTCTTGAAAAATCTCACTTTACATGTTTCAGACAGATCTAATCTCAAACATTTTCAGGAAAACTGTGTCTGGTTACCCCTGGCATAACTGTAATTCTTTGTTTTCTTCCTCCACAGATGAAAATTTATGATTGCACAGTTAAGCTGTAAGCTTGGTGAGAGTGGGGACTAAGTCTTTTTTGCAGGTTGGAGGGAGCTCTTCTTAAAATGCCCATCATTTTATTAACTATCCATGGACCTGTCAACTTTCCTGTCATTATCTAGAGTAGACCATTTAGAATACAATAGCAGGAAAGAAAAAGTAACATCTGTTTTCAGGGTAGCTCAAGATCAAATTGAACTGATCAAGTAGGCATATTTGGGATCCTAGAACAGAAACCTTGATGCAGACCAGATTCCAGATTCCCTGAGTCTGCTAAATTTCAGGTTGTTATTTTGCACTGAGTAAATCCCTAAGTCATTACATTGGCCTGAACTGATCACCTTTTACTACCCTTTCTTTCTCTGCCCTTGATGCGTAACATCTTCTCTGTTTATGGATTCATATATTTTTCTGTCTGCCTGGAATGTTCTTCCCATAAATATTAATGTAGCTCATTTCTTTATTTCCTTTTTCATTGCTCAAATGTTACCTTTCCACAGCTCCCTTTCTTGACCGATATTTAAAACTGCTAATCTGCTAATCTCCTGAAACACACACACACACACACACACACACACACACACACGTTTCTCTCCATAGCACTTAGAAGCTCATGGGTTTTTTTTTCTTTTATTCATTACTGTATCCCAGATACTAGAACAGAGCCTAGCTCACAATGGTCATTCAATAAATATTTGTTGACTAAATCAATGAATCCTTCTGACATGTGTGCCAAGTTTTCTTATATATCCAGCCGATATCTTTGTCTGTATTATCTTTATCTCCAGGATCCAATTTCAGATCTTCTATTTGGTTAATGTCTGACCTTAGTTAAACATGCTCTGGATTAAGCGTCATTTATCATCATTTCATTCCTGGCTCTGTCAGTTTCTAATTATGTGACCTTGAGTGAGTCATTCAATCTTTCTACCCAGATTTTACCATTTGTAAAACTGGACTAATGATACCTAGTGAATTACATACAAGGAGCATGATAAACACATCAACAATCATAATGTTCCATAAGCATGTTGGTTGGCTATTTTTATCTGTTACCTGTGCAAGCAATATGGCATAAAAACAAGTTGAACAGATATGGATTTGAATTCTACCCTTTTTTGCTGTATGACTCTGAGAAACTTAATTTCTACAGCTGAGGAAGACATGTTATTGCAGAAATGACTGAAATATCAAATGAGGCATCACCAATAGTAATTCTAACATGCCCATTTTTTTCACATTGTAACAGTTCTAAAATGAGTATGCAGTTTACAATCAATGGTGTCTTTGGTTCAATGATAGGTGGTATCTACTTCAAAGCTTTTATGTGTGAATCAGAGTGATAATTATAGTTTCGACTGTCTCGGGTTGCTCTGACAATTTAAGGATATTTGCCAATCTTCCTCTATTGGGAAAAGGTGGCTTCTAATGAATAAAGTGGTGAATTTTGTCTTAATGCTTAGTAACTATCAGTTTGTGGGTTGTCTTTAAAATTTGTTTTTCTGATTTTACCCTAAGAAAGTAAATAATAAAGGTTCAAAACCTGAACAGGAAAACAACTTTCTCCATTTATTTCCTGTTAATAAGAAGGCACTTTGGGTTTTTTTTGGGGGGGGGTTCCCTCCATCTTTATATTCCTTCAGTTTGGTTTATAGTTGCTGTTGCCTTTGATTTGGTCATGGAGGACAAGAATAGATGAATATCCTGGCAACCTCAGCAACTGCACTTTAGCATAATACGGTTGCTAGGAGAAAAGGGCAGGCACAGCACGTGAGAGGATGTGTGGCTCTGCTGTCCTGGAGGTGACAGCAGATTGTGGCAGAAGCCAAGAGCTCAAAACAGCATTCTCCACCTCTCTGGTAACAGGCACGGAAGTGTAACTACCTTCTCATGCACTTGGTCAACTGATGGCAATATTTTATGGCCTATTTTAAATAAATTACAAAAATGAAAGGGAAAAAGTTATTATAAAGGTGTCATTGTAAATATACATAGCATTTCCACCCATTATTCTTAAACACTATTCTATTAAACTGAAACCACTAACAATCTAGCAATTGGTCATTATTGAAGAGTTACATCCTATCATATATCCTGTGTTTTGTAGTAATCTCTCTCTGGTTTTCAGTTAACAAGATTGGAAAAGAATAACTGAAGAGTGTTATATGAGCTACAGTTAAGACATTCTACATTCATTAGCTAAATTCTTTGTTTAGTGAATTATAAAAATTCTAAGATGGATGTATTTTTCCATAATGATTTTAACTAGTAAAAATTCATTGTGTAATTTATTTTATTTATTCAGCATTATGTCTGAAAGTCTTCCTTCTGCCAGCCACAGAGTATCAGGGCAGTGATTAAAAATAAATATTTTAAGAGAGAATGCATAAAACAAGGCACATACAGAATGGAAACAGAATGTCTAATGTTTGCATTGTACTTTATTTCAAGAGGAAACCAAAAGGCTTGGGACTTAGCCCTTATTAGCATTTGAAAGAAAATAATATACCAGAAAAAATATTTTAGGATCCATCCACAGAGGCCAGCTGTCAGTTGGCAACTGTGATTAGATTCCTCCACAAGCGTAGAGGTGCCTGGGGGAGCACTAAGAGACCATCTCCATCTGTGACATTGTCGGTGTGACAGCCACTGGAGTAAGATAGACTTCAGTAGACCAGTGAACTGTCGCTGGCAAATTTTAAGGAACTCAGTTTTCTTTCCTACTGTTTTTATTATGTGGTTGATGGATTCTAACCAAGTCTGTTACTCAGGTATTTATCTCTTGCATTCTTGTCTAAAGGATATGTGATTCTGATCTTCTAGTTGCAAGATTCATAAAATATTGTCATTTTTCTTTTCTTTGAAATTGATTAATTTGCATGTAGGAAACCTTTCTATTCATAAGTCTATGCCACTCGATTCTTTTATCCCTTTGTTCTGAGCATTAAAAAAATGAGAACATTAGCTTTCATTTAGATATACCTCCACAATAGAAATAGGGCACGGAATGATGTAGATATGAATTAGTATGGAACTTAAGACATACTAGTATGTAAAGACCATAGGTTTATATATCAAAAAATGTTCCAGTACAGGTAATTATTCTTTCATCACCCACATTACATCTCTGGCAATGTGACAATTCTAGAACGAGCATCTCTGTGTGTTTATATACAATTGTGTACATACACAGGAATTATATTTGTAATTTTATTCATCTTGTGTTAGTTTTTCCCCTTTTAGCCCTGACATGGTCCTTTGTGAGTCCTCCTGTTGTGTCCCAATATACCCTCCCTCAGAATCATCTGGTGTGTAGGTGTTAGGACTTATGGGGAAGTGAAGTCATTAGGCTTATCACTCCCTTAACAGAAGAAAGAAAGAGCAAAATACCTTCTAAGAACAAAGACAGACAGCTACATGGATGGCATTTGTGTCAGATAATAAATTTGATATCTTTCTATCAGATACTACTGTATGGCCACAGGCCAACACCACTAACACCCTATCGTGCTGCCTGCTGAAGGCAGCTCTACAAGTCTTCCAGTTTCATTTTATAAAGTAATTCTGTATACCAAAATGACATCTTCTATTACTTATAAAATATTAACGTAGGACAAGTGACCAATAGAAATACAAATGGGAATGTACTTGGAAATGTGTTATACTGTGTTCAAAACTTAATTCCATTGCTTAGAACATAGGCAAACTGCTTATAAATTTTGAAACTAAGGTTTCATTTCTAGAGAAAATATTTACTTAAATTATAAAAAAATTGGGTAAAAACTAAACTTTAGTAAATATGACCCTATATATTATCTAAATTGTTATTTCTTTTCCTTTTGTTATGTGAATTATAATTCTAGTTCCAATATTAGTGTAGCAAAAGTTTGATATGAAGAATTACATCAGCATGTAAACAAATATCTAGAAAAAGAAGTTTCTAGAAAAACAGGCAAACTAATAAATAGAAGTTTATTATTACCTCTTATAAAGAAATAATGTAGACAAGAAAACTGTGTACACATAAAAGGATTTTTGTTTTTACATCATACATTGGTTGATATGCCTTAATATACACTTCTGAGTTACTACAACTTTCAGGGAAGGGAGTTTTTAGGTATTGTAGTCAGGGTTGGCAAGGGCATAGATTTAATACAGTACACATACTTTATAGGATTATTTATAATAGTCACTGAAAAAAATTCAAATACAGAAGAGTGCAAGAAATCTGTCTACACACTAGAAACTGGAAGAATCCAGCCAACGCCCTGGATCCTATGGCAGCATTGTGCATGCGTCCAGCTGGAGGCCTGGAGCCCAGGGAAGTGTCTCCTGTAATCCGTATCTGGGATCTGCACTGCAAGGTCCAGTGGTCAGTGGTGGAAGCTAGAAAGTCTGCACTGGCAGGATAAAGAATCTGTGCCCAAAGGCTGAAGGATCTGCACTGGAGTCTGCAAGCCATGCTCAAGGAGAAGACTAGCACGCTCCCTAGAGAACAGAAGCCATGCCAGGTGACAGTGAGGACTCAAGCTCCGCTGATGACGGGAACAACCGAGTTCCTATAAGGAAAACCAGCCTGGGCAAACTTCTTCAGGAAAATCAGTATTGTACAATCTTCCCCTCCTATTCTTCTTTTATGCCATTGGCAACAATCCTCAAGTGTGTCTTCCATGTCCAGAACCATGCTGAACCAGTTCTGCTGGACATTCCCACTTAAATTGAGCATTAGTTGTTCCACCACATGAGGCAAATACCAGCTAGATTAGTTAAAATTTACATGTAAAAGCCCCTTACTTTCTTGGAGAAAATTCTTGTCAAATGGAGAATGTATTACTTTACTGCCTTGTCAAGAAGAATATCCTGAATATAAGCTTTGTCTTGGTTATTTTTATTATTAATGAGACAAAATATCTGATGCCTAAAGTTAAAGGAAGAAAGATTATTTTAGCTCACAGTTTGTAGAGGTTTCAGTGTATAATTGGCTGGCTGCAAGCTTGGCAGAGGGGCATAACAGAGGAGAAATGGTTCATGGCAGGCACAAGGTAGCAAAGTAATCAAGAGGCCTTAGCAGCATCTTTGTGGCCCTTTTATACACTATCTAGGCTACTGGGATTAGGGCAGTACCAAACCAATCAGTGGACTGATTTAGAAATCACCCTTAATCCCAGCATCACACAGAGTCAGCCACCTCTGAAAAAGCCCCACCTAGGACCACATGAGGCTTTGGTGGGGACAGCTAGTTACAAACCATAACAGGTTTTAATATAAGAACATGCAGCATCTTAAAAATATCATTATTGAACCTCTCATTTAAAGAGCTCTAGACTTAATCAGCAGTTGCCAGTGGAATAGGGAAGTAATATTTGAGGGGCTGAATGCCAGGTGCTGCGATAAGTGCTTTCACACATACTTTCTCGTTTAATCTTCACCCACTTTAGAAGCATTATTCTCTTGTAGAAACATAATTACACAGATAAGGAAATGAAGTGTACGAATTTAGGTAATATGCTTATAGTTGGTTATTGAACTAATGAGTAATAAATAAGATTTCTGGTTACAAACAGTAACCATTTATCTTACACAGACCCTTTTATGCTCTTTTTCCCCCTTCACAAAACTACTCATCAAACAAAGTCATGTGGATTCCAGTAACCAGGAAATTTGAAATAGGCAAAGTACATGCTTCCTCTAAATTACAACACTCTTCTCTCCTTTCTTCTCTTCTTGTCTTGTCTCATCTCTTCTCTTCTCATAGCTCCTTTCTTTTCATGAACAATTTTTAGAAAAGGATTTCTCTCAGTTGTACTTATTTAATAACAGCAAAGTGGAAAAATAATTTAAATTGAGTCACAATTGTATTTATTTGAACTTCATTTTCCCCATCCTAGAGGTATTTAAAATTTAGTCCAGATCTTTATTAAAATTAAAAAGATTAAAACTTTTGAAAATATCTAAATGTAAATTAAATACTTTAATACTTATTAACATAAAAGACAATGTTGCTTTTCTCTAAATTGTCTCTTTGGTAGAGGAAAAAAAGAAGGAAAGACAAAAGTCGCACCTTCATTTTAAAGAGTGTGGCAGTGAATGGATTAAACTGTTTTTCCAATAGCTACATATGTGTATATCTCATTGGTGTGTTCACTTTCGTTTTCTATATATAATCATATGCTTTGTCACCCAGGTCAGTTTCATTTTAGAAAGCAAAAAGGGATGCCAGAAATCTCTAAACTGGACCGTGAGATATGCATGTGAATAATTGTAAGCAAATCAGAGTAAGTGATGACTTGACATTGACCATAGAAGCGTGGTAATTTTGACCGTTTCTTCTTCTTCTTCTTCTTTTCTGTACTGGGAATCAAACTTATGACCTCACGCTTGCTAGGGAGATGCTGTGCCCATGAGCTACATCCCCGGGGCTCCCTTCCTTTTCCACTTCATCAGTGTTTCTCCTTATAATTGTTGTTCAAGTACCAGGTGATTCTGGCTGATTTCCTGATACATCAAGTCAATTTTAGATTCAGGATCAACGTTTTAGGGTCATGCAATGGTAGTATTTTTATTGGAAGAGATTTTATTAAAAATTTGATTGCAGACTTCCCTTATGTGACAGATGACTCCACACTTTGACTTTCTCTGATATTTACACTTTTAAAACAGAGTTGTCAACTGATTATTTGTTAAGATTAAGTTCTATCCACCGTGAACCTTTGATGATTCCTCTTCAGTGCTTGTTTCTTAACTTCCTAACTCACGGAAAGCAAGAGATGGATTTAGGACTTCCTCAGAAAAGATAATCATCAGGTTGGGAAGATGAGGCTCCCAAAATCACTACATGGAAGTCAGAATAATGTCTAAGGAGGAAAAACAGTGTCAACCAAAATTACATATTTTATAATGTTTCAGAATCAGTGAGTACATTGAATGAGTATTGGATTTTAGGAATGGACTGTGTTAAAAATTTGGAATAAATTTTTTTGAAAACAAATTTCAGCAAGAAGCCTAAAAGTGCAAATGTCATCATTAAAGATGCTGAGTGGTCAACATGGAGGGTTTCACCTTCTTTCCCTTTACCTATGTCTGTACAAGGAACCTGTCCTCTAAGGATATCCCTCATCCTCACTCCAATCCCTGGAAACTCTATCCTAATTTGAATTATGTTGCCCACTCCTCCCTAATTCCTGACCTGAACTCCAGCATCAGCAACATTCACTATGGAGTCAGCCTCTTGTTTCCCTTCTCCACTTTCTTGAACTGACAAACTTGACTCTGTCCATGAAGTCATTGCTTTCTTGCTAGCCCTTGAAATGGATGGTTTTTCACCTCTTCTCTTAACTGGCCAAGAAATAGAACAGGAAATCTTTCTTGCCCATTATTGCTGCCCAGGCTGGTCTTTTTCCTCCCTAAAAGTTTGAATCTCATATAATCAGATTATATCACCCTAGACCACTCATCACTGCTGTCTTCTTGTTTCCATGTCACTTGCTCTCATTTCTTACCATTTGATGTACTGTATCCTTCCTCCCATTCCTAATTTAAGAAATCACTTAAAGTTCTTTGGTCACCCCTTTCTTAGTGATCTCTTGTGCTGTGCTTTGTTAGACATTCACTCACATGCCATATTTCCTTGGACTGAAGTATAACATCTCCAGCATCTTAATACTCACCTAGTGCTTTGATCTCAATGTCTCATGTGCATCCTGTTCCCAGACTTCAAAAGTCTTTCATCCATACAGGAATCTAAAATCCATTAATTCACCGTTTTTCAATCCCTGGATGTTCTGTAACTTCTCTGTTGAAGTTTTTCTAATATTTATCTCTAGATTTCTACTTGTGTAATAAACCTTATGAGGCATAAAATAGTTTGACCAGTAAATAACAGCTATTGTTGATTAAAGAAGACAGAATGGTTGCAGTGAATGTTTAAACTCACAGGGCATTTTTCTTACTCTTGCCCTTCAGAAATATTTGTTCTTTCTTTTATGTAGTTATGGTGTATATTTTCTCAGGAGCCACAAATAACAGCTAACCTGTTCATTGTTTTTGAATAGTTTGTTAAAGAACAAATAAATCCAAGTACCTGTTAAGCTATTATATTTGAGATACAGAGTTAAAACAACCACAAAACAAAAATGTTATAGATGGTTTCCCCTTTACTCATATTATATTTAGAGAACAATGTTCTGGTACAAAGAAGAAGTAATCTCCAATTTTGACCATGTTTTTCTAATAAGATTTCTATCATCTTTCTAAAATAATTTTAAAAATAACTGAAGCAAACATGAAAATTAGAGGTGCTAAGTTTTCCGTTAAGTCTTCCAATGTGAAGACATAAAGGCAAGTTTTACAACCTTTTCAGTCATCAAACTTGGTGTATCAAATGTTTGTAATGAAAAATGTACCCTATAGAAAACCCTAAGTTTTAGAAACTAATGTAAACTACTATTTTTATGTCAGTGGTCATTTAGATGCAATAATCTGTGAGCTATAAGGAACCTGAAATACACATCTATTTTATCTACCTTCTGTTACAGAAAAGGAAGAGGAACCCAGTGAGATTAAATGACTGATTTAATGTGATAAGGAAATGAAACCAAGTTGACAGAGTCTCCAATCTGCAGCAGCTAATGCTTATTGAGTGTTTAAGTAGGGAGCAAATACTGCCAAGCATTTTCCATGCCTCACAGAATCTTCATAGTAGGGTAGGAAGGTTGCTGTGATTATCATCCCCATATTTTTTTTTTGAATAAGAAACAGCCCAGAAACATAAAGAACATTCCCTATTACACAGAAAATTAGTGATAGAGCCAGACCTGTGTCGAACTCACTTTTCCCAGCAATTTACATTCTTTCCCAAGCCTATACCTGCATCTGGTGTTTCTTCCATTGTGCAGGCCTGTTAACACTCACTTTTGCTAAAATATCACTGCTTTTTAAAATATGTGTGTGTGTGTGTGTGTGTGTAGCTTTATTTATAATTTTGAGATACTAAAAATTAATTTTATTAATATACATTGACATACATAATGATCACATTCATCATAGGGAATTTGTACCTGTACATAATATATCTTAATTGTTCTCTTTCTCTTTCCCTTCTTTCCCTTCACTGCTTTTGTATCTACCTGCTGGATTCTCCCAGGTTCTAGCAGCACCTTTTCCATTTCTTTGCACAAGACTGTTGGCTCCTGAGAAAATATATTTTATTTTTTCCCTTACATTTCTTGGACTTAACACATGACTAGATCATACAATATGCGTAGACCATGGAAGATGGCTATCTGAAGTACATAGATAACTAATGGGTGTTTTAGAAAACTGCAGCTGATATATTCAAATTTTAAAGACTCAAAACAGTTTGAATCTTAAGTACTGTGTTGTGTGGAGTTATAATATTTGCAATTAGATTCAGGCCATATAGATTCAGTCAAGTGCCTTTCCTTATGGGGAGTTATGATCCCTTAAATGACTCAGCCAAGATGAATAATATACATAATTAGATCATTTTTTCATGATCTACCAATAAAATGGGGTAAATAGCATTCTGATAAACAATTTGAGATATTTTCTCTTAGAATAGTTATTTCAGAGAATTCCTTGGAGTTGTTTTAGAAATTCAATAGTATACTTCCATAGAGTAGTGTCTATAATATTCAAAAGCCAGCTACAGATTCTATACTACAGATTCAATTATTAAATGGATTGATATACCCAGAGTAAACATACCTGGTATTTAATTTCAAAATAATTCTTTTAAGTGCAGCATTTTTTCAAAACACAAAGTAGAAGTATTTAAAATTGGAAACATAACAATACTATATCAGAAATTTCTTTCCTGCTTTTTTATGTGTGTTTTTTTTTGTTGCTTATGATTTTTGCTTTGTAAAATATCTATTACATGATGACTAAGATACACTAAGGTAATAAACTATCTTCAATATCAAAGAATAGTTCATTATGAAACATTAGAGTTTTCTCTGTGTCACTCAGGGATTCTAAATCACTTGCGGAGAATTAAAGCAAACTGAATTTCACGAATTAAATATTGTCTACCCACAGAGTATAAGCCATTTAAATTTCTATTTTCTCCAAATTACTTTGATTACGTTTTTAAAATAACCAGTTTGGAAATTCCAACAAACATGTACCAGGTATTAAATTCTTAATGGATACAGCTAAGATTTTGTGTTATTATCAATATTGATATTTTTTTGAGATGAGTATTCATCTTGTTTATTTATAAAGATAATTTTGACCCCCAAATTATATTTTTTGTGAATGTGGTAATTATCTTTAAGAGATTAAAATTTTTGAAAAAATTAAATATCCAAATACAAAAATTATTTACAGAGTGTTCATTGATAACAAAACTGGATATACTGTTTGAGAGAAGGTATAAAAGCAATCCACTGAAAAATGGATGCCTTTGTATAAGTAGAGGAGAAAAGAAATGAGGGCTGGGAGCTCAGGGTCCTCTTATTCTTTGTCCTGTTGATTGATTCTGTAACTTTATTGTTATTAGTACATTGAGAACATTCCAAAAGTGCTACCAGAGAAATTTGATGAAGTATTGCTCTTTGCCTTTGTAGGTAACACATTTAACCTTCCTGTAAGTCTTCAGTGCCTTGAATTCTTTGCATTTGTTTTCAAAATGTATTAGGATGGTAATGTGGAAATTAGGTAAGGAAGAGCAAAGGTACAGTGACTGGAAGTTATTAATTCATTGAGAAATTCTATCTTTGATTATCAACTTTAAATGCCTATCACTTAAGTGGCTAAATATACCTACCTTGAATTATGGACCTGTGCGATACATTTTGAAAAGGTACAGAAAATCTCATTCCTTAATGAGGGCAGATACTATAGAACCATATTTAGATCATGCACTTGCATATGCATCGTGATTTTGGGGCCTGAGCACAATCTTGTGGAGTACTAGATTTCATTCCTATTTTACAAATAGGGAAACGAAGGCTCAGCAAATTTAAGTGATGTCACAGATTATCCAGTAATTTAGTATTTAGGATAGGTCAAACTTTAGTCTGACTCTTCTGGCTCCAAGATGAATTTTTTTTTCACTCGTTCCCTTTGTGTCTCCAGAAAGCCATCAAATGAAATTCTTTGTATATTTATCCCTTATCTACTAAGTAAAAAACATATTGTGTGCTTCTCTATTATCTGTGTGGACTTCGTAAAATATGTTTTATCCTACACTTTAAGGACCTTTTCCAAATGTATATTCTCATTTGTCCCATTATTTCCTTCTTATTTTTGGATAAAGATAAGGAATGACCATAGTCATTAGTTGCTCATACCTTGAGTAGTCAAGAAATTTATTGCATAGAAAATGAATTTTCATATAGTAGAAAAAACAAAAATGAAAGAAACCAGTACTCACGTCGCATATGCTGCATTGACTTGAAAGAGGTTCACCAGACTGGGTACCATTGGGAAGTCATCCCTGGAGAATAGTGAGTTTGAGATAATAGAATCACATCATTTACTTTGATAATCTAAAATGTAGTTTTGTCTGCCAGTAGATACCATTAAAATATTATAACTACCTTCCTACATGGCATGAGAATATGACAGATACATTCCTAGTTTGAAGACACTAATCACCAGTCATGGGGGTGCGTGCTTGTAATTCCAGGACTTGGGAGGCTGAGACAAGAGGAACTCCCTAAATTCAAGGCCAGCTTGCGCTACTTAGTGAGTTCAAAGCTAGCCTGAGCTACACAGCAAGATCCTGTCTCAAAAAAGAAAGAAACAAAGAAAAACACTAATTCAAAGTCTGAAATTAAAGAAAACACTAGATGTGCAATGATTTTTTTAAAATTAAGAAGAGATTAGACAGTTCCTACAATCAAATGATAATGCCCTTACAACACACTGAAAACCATTGGTCACAATGAAAGCAGTACTAAAAGAGAAGTTTATAGTGGTGAATTTTCACATCAGCAAAACAAAGCAAGTTCAAATAAATAACCTAATGATGCACCTCAAAGTCTTAGGAAAAGAATAATCCAAAGCCGAAGCTACTATGAGGGAGGAAGTTATAAAGATCAGAGCAGAAACTAATAAAATTGACTCAAAAAATACAAAGAATGAGTCCAAGAGTTGGTTCTTTGAAAGATTAAACAAAATAGACAACTCCTTAGTGAATCTTACCAAAATAAGGAAAGAAAAGACCCAAATCCATGCAATTAGAAATGAAAAAGGTAAAAATCACACCAGATTCTGCCAAAATTCATATCATCAATACCTACATTGGAAAACTGTATTCTTAAGAAAATAGAAAATTCATAAGAAATGGGTAAGTTCCTAGATATACGTGAACTACCAAAGCTAAATCAAGCAGATATAAAAATCCTATACAATCCAGTATCATTCAGTGAAATTCAGGAACTAATTTTAAAAAGCTCCCAGCTATCAGCCCAAGTTACTACCAAATTCTACAAGAACTTCAGATGAGATCTAATAACAGATCTAACACCTCTTCAAACTTTTTATGAAATTGAAAAGGAAACATTGCTCCCAAAATCATTCCTGAAAGTAAACATTACCCTGAATCTAAAATCAGGAAAGGATACAACTAAAAAGAGAACTATAGGCCAATCTCTTTAATGAACATAGCCATAAAAATTCTCAATACGATACTGGCAAGCAGAATGCAGCAAATTATAAAAAAGGTCACATATCATGACCAAGTAGGATTTATTCTGGGGATACAGCAATGGTTCAACATACGCAAATCAATAAGTGTAATACATTACATAAAGAGAAGCAAGGACAAAAATCACATAATCATCTCAGTATACACAAATGAATTTGACAAAATCTGGCACCCACTTATGATAAAAGCACTGAAGAAAATAGGAATACAATCTTTCTCTCAACCTTTTCAGTGCTACTGTATTTATTACAAACCAATGGCCAGTATCATCCTAACTAGACAGAAGCCTAAAGCTTTCCTTCTAAAACCAGAAATAGTGGCTAAGCATGATGGTGCACACTCGTAATTCCAGAGACCAATACTAGCTAGACTACATAGTGTGAGTTCAAGGTCAGCCTGAACTATGTAGTAAGACCCTGTCTCAAAAGACTAAAAAGCAAACAAAAAGTTAAAAATAAAACCAGAAACAACATATGAATGTCTGATATCCCCACTCCTATTAAATAAATATCTTGAAACATTTCCTAGCTGGAGGAATTAGGCAAGAGAAATAAATAAAAGGAGTATGGATAGGAAAGGAAGAAATTACCATTATTTGCTGATGACATGATTTATATGGAAGACCCCTATAACTCTACTAAAAGACTCCTAGAATTAATAATCAAATTCAGTAGCATAGCAGGGTACAAAGTCAGCACTTAAAAAGCAATTGCATTTCTATGCACCAATAGCAAACTCGCTAAGAGAGAAATTAGGAAATAATACTTTGCATGATAGGATCAAGAAAAATGAAGTACTTAGGAATTAACCTAACCAAGAAAGTGAAAGACTTCTGTAATGAAAACTATAGTATTCTGAGAAAAGAGATTGAAGGGGTTGTCAGAAAATGGAAAAATACGCCTTGCAATCTAGTCCAAATGCTCATACTTCCAAAACTGATATATAGATTTAATGCATCCCCAATCAAAATTCCAATAGCGTTCAGTACAGAACTAGAGAAAGCAACCCTAAAATTCATAGGAAACCAGAAGAGAACTAGAATAGCAAAAGCAACCTTGAGGAAGAAGGGAAAAGTAGGAGATAGTACAATCCTAGTCAAAATGGATCAAGGATCTAAACATTAGAAGAGAAACACGTAATCAATCTGTTGGAATATAAAATATGTAAAACATTTGAGGTTAACAGGTATAGGAAATAAGTTTCTGAACAGAACCCAGTTGCACAATAAATAAAAACAAAAATTAACAAATGGGATCATATTAAACTTTGAACAGCAAAGAAAACCACCAACAGAGTGGAAGAAACAACCTATATAATGAAAAAAAATTTTCCAGCTACTTCTCAAAGGACAAGGATCTAGAATATATAAAGAATTTGAAGAAATTAGACCCCCCTCTAAAGTACAGACCCAACCCAAAAATGGATATCTGAAATGAATAGACACTTCTCAGATGAAGAAGTATAAATGTAGCGAGACATGATGGTGCACATTTGTAATTCCAACACTCAGGAGGTAAAGCAGGAGAATCCCAGGGAGTTCGAGGCCAGCCTGGGCTACACAGAGAGACCCTGTTTCAAAAAACCAAAGGGAAAAAATACTGGCAATAAGTACGTGAAAATAATGTTCAACATTCCTGGCCATATGAGAGATGAAAATTAACACTGAGATTCCATATCACTCCAAGAAGGGTGGCATCATCAAGGTATCAACCAATAACAAATGCTCGAAAGGCCGTGGGCAGGGTGGGGCTTTTTTCTTCATTGTTGGTGGAAGTGTAACCTGTTTACTACCACTATGGGGATTCCTCAGGAAACCAAAAAGAGAAATTCCATTTGATCCAGCTATTCCCTTTCTAGGTATCTTCCCCAAATAGTAAAATATTTCAGATTATAGTGATATATGCATACCCATGTTTAGAATAGCTAAATCTTGAAATCAGCCTGTCAATCAACAGATGAATGAATAAACAAATTTTATGTTTATACATAATGGAATACTAACTGTGCCATAAAAATGGATAAAGTTAAGTCATTTGTAGGCGAATAGATGTACCTTGAGACTATAATGTTAGGGAAAGTGAATCAGACACAAACTTAAATATTGCATGCTTTTTTCTTATATTTTATTTTTTTACTTTATTTCTATATAATATAGAAATATAGAAATAAAGAATATAGAAATATATTCTATATAGAATATAGAAATATAAAAATAAAGTATAGAAATTATAGAAATAAAGTACCAATATAGAAATATAGAAATAAAGTACAAAATATAGAATATAAAGTACAATATAGAAATAAAGTACAAATATAGAATATAGAAATAAAGTACAAAATAAAAGACAATAGGGAAAAAGAGAGAAATAAAGTTAATGTAATCCAGCATGGACAGTGTATCTAAAAGTAGTCCTTGATTTAGTGTAATTACTTTAGGTGTTTTATTTGTTTATCTGGCTTATTAGTCTGGTTGTTAATCTGTATGTGTGATAATTAAGTTTATGAAGACATAAATATATCAGATGCTGGCTAAAAAGGTGGGGAGTAAAAGGGAAAAGGAAAACAGATTCTCTCCCTTGATTCAAGGAGTGTAGAAATACAGTACTCCAAGACCCAGACCATGTCACAAGTTGATCCACTTTCCACACCCTTTTAGTGGTTTGTAAATGAAAGCAAGTCATAAAGGGAAATTGAAACCATAACCATTTCTGTAACACTTTGTTCCTCAGGGGGTACTTGGACTAAAAAGAATACATAACACCAAATACCCATTTAAGGTGCAAGTTATATGAGTCATCAGACACTTTGTATAATTCCAAAACATTCATAAGCAAAATTGAACTGGGGTAATTTGTGAGCAATGTTCCGACCTCTCCCATTTCACTCTGTAGCTTAGAGGTATTTTTTAAGTGGATTATGTCTCTTTGATTTTGTAATCTCCCAAACGCCTTCTGTACCAAACCAAGTATAATTACACATTCTTTATTCAAAAGGTAAAATGAGTAAAGTTGGAAGTCAGTAAAGACAAAGGTAAAAAAAAAAAAGTAAAGACAGAGGTGTTCTTTGACAAAACAACCAAATTAGGAGGTATTTACATCAAAATACTGTGGTTTTATGCTCACTTTAGCAGAACATATTTTAAAATTGGAAAGATATAGAGAAGATTAGCATGGCCTCTGCACAAAATACTGTAGTTTCCTAAAGAGATCTTAAACACATTATAAGAGCTGCATTGTTAAAATCCAAACAGCAAGAACTCTTTTGACTGTCCTAAAGACAGTTACCTGATTCTGCTACAGCTGACATGGAAATCATAAAGTGGCACAACAACATTTAAAGCCACTGTAATGGTTGATACGTTGTGTTAATTTGAAGTTTACAAATTTAAGCAACTCAGCAGGGGCCAGGGGACTCACTTTGTAAACCTCCTCATCCTGTGCAAGAAAGGGGCATGGAGATGGTGTGAGGGCTACATCCCACCTAGAGGACTGACCTGCTTACAGTATAAGGGAGGAAAACAGGCTTTTTCAGTCCCCTTTTGCTCTTATTGTTTTTGCTATCTTTTACCTTGAACTATTGCCCCTGTGCTATGCCACCCTGCCTCAGAAACAGCTGATTATGGACTGAAACCACAAACTGTGAGCTCAATAAACCTTTCCCTCTTTAAATTTGCATATTGAGTATTTTGTCCCAGCAATGAAAAGTAAACACAAAATTTGGTACCAGAAGTGGGGTTGTTGCTGTGACTATGCCTGATCATGTGATTCAAGAGCCTTTGGGATGGCTTGTAGGAAGATTTTGGAAAGGCTTGGAGATGTCACCTGAAATGGTAGCCCTGGAATGCCTTAGACCATTCTCTATGGGAGATTCTTGTCAGAGCTAAGACCAGGAAGCTGACAGAAATCTTCCCAGTAAAAACCAGGCTCAGGAGGTTTCTTCTTGGAAAGACTGCATTTGTTGTTCAAGTTCAGATTATGTGTGTTGTAACTTGGCTTATTCTAATTTAAAGAGTGTAAACATATTACCAATCAAATTCATTGGCAAAATGAACACATATATCTGTTTCCCTGACTCAAACCCAATCATAGAAAATAAATTATACACACACGCACGTGCACGTGCGCGTGCACACACACACATATATATGCACATACAACAGAAATTTTCATTTTTGATGCATTTAGACATAATGTAAGGAAAAAGAAAGTACCACTGAATGATCAGGCTTTAAAGAATTCTTAAAAGAAACAAAACAAAACAAAAAAAAACCACTGTCCACACAGTGTTTGAGAAAATTCTTTTATAGTTGGAAGTAGTTGTTCAGATTTTGCTAACACTTAGAAAATACCCAGAATAGGATGTGTTTCCAGGAAAATCACTAGTTATGCCACTGGGATTACATTTCATACAGTTGAGTTGTTATATATTTATGTTTTCTTTATAATAATAACGTAGGCAGTATTCATTTTTACTCCACACTTAAGTAGTGAATATAACTTAAAGACAGTCATAGAATATGGCTTAAATATTATTTATCTTACCATAGATTAATAACCTATTTAGGAATACAGTCAATGCCACAACTGATTCTAAAATACATTCCAAAAAAACCAAAATAAAATAAAATACATTCCAAGTGTGATCTCTTGAAATACTTTATTCTACTCTTGAATATAAAAAAAAATACTTCATTCTACTCTTGAATATAGAAGAAAACCAATGGTTCTTTTGAAGAACTGTTTCATGTGATTTCCATAAGCTTAAATCCTTGGATATAAGATATACTGAAAATAAGGTGAATGTTTAAATTAAAAATAATTGTTATGGTAAAAGACACATTGCCATTAATCATCCTCAAGTAGCATATAATTTCAAATATAATAGATTTACTGCATACCCTAAAAATAAGCTACCTGGACATGTTTTATGGTTGAGTTCCAAATATCACCCCCAAAAGACTAATTGTGTTGAAAAATTGGTTGGTAATGGGTTTTAGGAAATGACAAAATGTACTAATTTCATAACTCGATGACATTATTAAGAGATGATGGGTACAGAGGGTAAGACCCAGTGGAAGGAAGTGGATCATGGAGCTGTAACCTTGGGATTTTGAACTGTTTACCAGCTGCCATGAGATGAGAAGTTATTATTGGCCATATGTTTCTGCAGTGATATTTCTGCCTTGTCACAGACCTAAAAGCAAATAGAGCCAGCTCACTATGGAATGAAATCAAGTCAAAATAAACTTTTCCTCCTTTAAATTGTTTACACTAGAATTTGTCACAGTGACAAGAAGCTGACTAATACTTCAGGCCACTTTCCGTATTCTAGATGCTGTACCCCACATTCATCAACAGTATCTATAGGTTGGCAAACAAGAGGTCCCAAAAACCAGATGATAGACAACTAAAGAAAATCAGTAGAGAGTAATCCCATGAAGGGTTACACAATGCCAACAAATTAAAGGAGCTGACCCTTCAAACAACATAGAAACCTTTAAAATAAGAATAATGAATTCATGAGTCAAGCATGGTGGCACATGCTTTATTCCCAAGACTCAGGAGACTGAGACAGGATGATTGTGAGTTTGAGGCCAACCTGGGCTACTAAGTTAGTTCAAGTTCAGCCTGAACTGCAGAGTGAGACCCTGTCTCAAAAAACAAATGAACAAAAGAATAATGATTTCCTGTAGGACACTAGATGCACCTTGAATCCATAATATTAAGTGAAATATATTGGACATAGGCACACAAGTTTAAATAACACCAAAAGTATAAATAAAAGAGCAAAATAAGAGACAATGGAAAATAGAGAAACAGACCTCTTGCAAATAGGAAGAAAACCAATAAATGTTGGAAGGGATGGGGGATGTCAAATGCATTAAAATGTGTCCTGTACGTGCACCAACTATCTATAGTGAACATATTCATTATGTACTACAAACATGTATTAACTTCCTAAAAGCTTTCCATTAATAAGAGTAAATTATAAAATGGTAATCATTAGACACAATGAAAATAAAAATATTTTAAGAAAAATGCAATTTGATTTGTTTATGTATGTATAAATTTATGAATCAGATTAAGTTCAGTAAATATTGATAATAAAATTAGGGTTCAATATAATATCAAATTCAACATCTATATTCTTACTGTTGTTATCTAACAAATTATCCAAAAATGTAGCAGTAAAACCAACAAATATTCTCTCACAGTTTTTGTGGATTGGGCATCTGGACACAGTATTTCTCAGTGTTTCTAGATTCAAACATCTTGCAAGGCTGAAATTAAAGTTTTTGTTGCAGGCAGCAATTATCTCAGGGATCAACTGGAGGGAAATCTACATCCATACTTAATACATGGATATGGGTGGGAGAGCTCTGCTCCTCTCTGGCTATTGGCTGAAGGTATAGTACCAGACCCTTGCCACACGGGCTTTGGCACAACATAGCAGACTGAGGGAACAGAGAAAGACAGAAAAGCTACAGACCTTTTATAGCCCAGTCTCAGAAGTAGCAGCCTATCACTTTTGCCATGTTCTATTGATTAGAATCAAATTGTTAGACTCAACCTCTAATCATGGTATTTACCTAACATACTTTGAGGACTCAAGGATTGTGGAGGGATATCTCAAGGTCCAGAAAATTCTCTTCTCATTAATCAGCTCAAAGCCTAGAACTTTTATGCAAATTTATTTTAACTGACACATAAAAATTGTCCATATGAGGTACTATGGGATGTTTCAGCACATGTGTACATATACTATATAATGTTTAAATCATACTAAACTTACATCTCCTCAGAAAATTATCATTTCTTCATGATGAAAGCACTTAAACTCCTTTCTTATAGGTTCTTGAGATATACAGCACATTATTACTCTCTTGTACACTGTACAATACACACCATAACTTATTACTTATTTTATATTTGAATACAGTGATCATTGTTTCTCCAACCCTTACTCCTTGCTACTGTGGTAATTATTCTACTATCTTCTTCTATGAGGTCAACTTTTTCAGATTTTGTATGTGAATGAGATAGTACACTTTTCTGCGCTTGGCTGTTTTCATATAATATAATGATCTCTGTCTCCTCCCATATTGCTGCAAATGACAGTATTTCATTTTTTCCATTGTGAGTATGGTTCCATTACATATATGTGGCATATTTTATTTATTCATCAGTTTTTTTGAAGGTAGTATATAATACAACAAAACAAGAAAGAACAAAGCCAATTGAGACAATGCAGTGAAATCGGTATTTGTTTTTTCGGTGCCGGAGATAAAACTCACGACCTTGCGTTTGCCAAGGGGGTTTGCTAAGCTAAACCCCCAACCCCAGTGCAGTGAAATTGGTACAGAACTTCAGAGCAGGACACCAGGATAACAGTAATAGGTACCATAGTATATCTTGTTATCTTCACAACAGTTGTCCATTCAGTCAGTTATAGTAAAATAAAACCAAAAACAGAACGTTATAAAATCTATCAAAGCAGAATATTGAATAGAGCAAAACAATTAATCAGAACAAAGCAAAACAGTGAAACCAATATTTGCCTTCAAAGAGAAGATAGAAGGAAATCCCCCATATTTGCTATATTACATACTGTCATTCTCCCAAGAGATCTCAGACTTTTGGCCTCAAGTCAGCATAATCAAGCAGTTAGTTGCTTTATGTGCCTCAATTGCTGTCAACTCCGGCTGTCCTGGACACCATCCAGTTGCTAATGAGGGTGGAGTGGGGGTGTTAATTCTCAGCCCAGGTGCCCATAGGCTCACCGGAGACACTGACTTGTTCCATCCCTGGCGAGCCTGCTGCTCGCTGGCGCCACCACTGCTTACCAGGAAGGAAGGCTCCTTGCTTTCTTGCTCGGACCCCCCAAATTCCAACATGGCTGGATCTCAGGGGACACTGACTTACTCTCTATTTATTCATCAGTTGATAGACATTTAGATTGTTTCCATTTCTTTGCTATTATGACTAGCGTTGCAATGAACAGAGGAGTACAGACATCTCTTTGACATATCGATTTGATTTCCTTTGAATATATATCTAGTAGTAGGATTACTGACTTGTAAGGAAGTTTTATTTTCAATTTTTGAGGAACTTCCATACTGTTTTTCATAACAGCTTTACTAATTTAGTTTCCATAAACATTGTGCAAGAGTTTTCTTTTCTCCACATTCTCTCCAGCACTTTTTATTATTGCTATTTATTTTTGATACTGGCCTATTTTACTGGGGTGAGGTGATTTCCCATTGCAGTTTTTTTAATTTCCCTGATGATTACTGATGTTGAGCATTTTTTAGATGCCTGTTGGTCATTTGTATATCTTCTTTTGAGAAATATCTAATGAGGTCTATTTGCCTATTTTTAATTAGGTTGTTTTGCTATTGAATTTGGGGGAATTTTTTATATAAATGTCAACCTTTTGTCAGATGCATAGTCTGTAAATATTTTCTTCCACTCTAGATTGTCTCTTTTCTGGTTGATTGTTTCTTTGCTGTGTAGGAGCTTTTTAGTTTGATGTCCCATTTGTCTATTTTTTGTTTTGTACTGTCTAGCTCCATCTATGGAATCAAGAGACATGTTAGCTGCCTCCTACACATTGAACAGACAGTAGATATTTCTCTTTAAAGTGAGGGAGAAATGGAAAGCTCGAAAAATCATTGGTTCATAGAAATTTTGAAACTGAATATTGAGGAAGTTTTGATTTCAGGTCTAAAGACCTGAAAATGATTCTCTGCAGTGCTGGCCTGTACCTGAGTATGAAAAGTAGCATATGTTTGTAGCTGACCAGTATATGTATTTGCATTTATATAAACTGTAGGAGAGATAGACAGACATCAAGTATTGTATATACATTATTGAATGTTTTTCATCACTGTGAATGAGTATCTCAGTGTTTTCTAAGTTTTCTCCAGTAAACATTTTTGGATTTTATAACACACACACACATGCACACACACACGGAAGCAAAACTTTCTTAACAATGAGAAAAATACATTCACTCCAAACATTAAATGGTGGTATAATGAACATGCTAATACTATCAAATAACAATGCTAAAACGTGTGTAAACCATATTGCCAATCTGCTGATACATGTTAAGAAATACTAGTGCTAGAGTTCTTTCCTTGTATAAATAATTATGTAGAAACTAAGTCACACTGGGAAAGTTGTTGGATGAGCATTAAATCAGACCAAGAGATAAATAAGTTATTAGATCCTTTCTGTTATAACCTGAAAAATGTTTCCATTTTGGAATAATTAGCAATATTGACTCAGCTTGCCAGCCCATGTATTTACTTGAGGTGTGTTGGTCTTGTATTTTGAATCTATTTTTTTCTGTGTATAAAAGGCTATCTCTCTTCTGTTATCACAGTTTTCTTTACAGGATACAATTTAGTAACTAGATTCCAGATTTCTTTTTAATACAATTGCATTCAAAGTTAAAAGATAATAACCTATTCTGAAAAGGACATAGGGTTTCCTTCAGGGTAGCCATAAATATGTTATTCATCACAGTGATTGTAGCCTTATTTCTTCCTCCAGAGATCTATAAAAAACAGGCTACATAATTTCTCTTCAGCATAATTGATGTGCAGGCTGGTTTATAAAGTGTGAAATGAAATCAGTGACCACTGGTGTTCTGTTTTACCCTACTGATGCAACAGTAATTTCTTACATGCTTAGAATTAACTTTCAGAGAGCTTGAGTTACAAAATGTATTTTAAAGCACTGTATCCAAATTTGTCATTAGTTCTCAAAATCAGTTCACATTGACTATAAAGAATCATAGTATCATGTCATCCTATATTTTCTTCTCTCTCTTATTGTCATTTTCTCATATTTATAAAAAATAGATGATCGTGGCTTATTTGGTGATTAAATTTGTAAGATCATTCTTGAAACAATTTTTCTAGTAGTAGAGGAATGATTGAAGTCCATGAGTTAGTAGGGATATAATTATCCTCAAAGAGTCTTTTTTCTTAGACATACATAGAGAAATGTGTTGAGAACTCTGATGAATTATCCAACAATAAAAGAGATAAGGGTAAAATGACAGCTAATCTCCTCTATCTCCATTTTCCTACAAGAGTCCCTCTAAATAAACTCATTTAAACCTACAGGTAAAGCACCTCATGCTCGTACTTGGAGATGTGTGCAGTATTTTTTGAAAGCTTAGTGTCTTGGGTAACTAATATTTCCTAATGTTATTCATAGGTACAGGTAGAACCAGATATTTTGTGATTTTTCTTTCAATAAAAACTGTACTACTCAAAAGAATCAACCTTAGACTACTGCTGCTAAGTAAACTGAGAGTTGCTGCTCATCAGCAGCATATAAATAATGCATAAATCAATGCACTATTTCCCTCATTCTTTATAAGTCCCTTTAAATGTCTGCCAAGCACAGAACTTCAAAAAGCACTGAAATATTGTAGGTGAAATAGGTCTGCCAGTATTATTTCTTATGTCCCTGTTAAAGCACAGGGGCCTGGTCTCAACTCTGCTGTTTCTTTGCAATGTGACCCTGATGGAATTAATTTAATTGCTTTGTGTCTTAGGTCTCCCTCTCTGTATGAAGAGGCTGTGGCACCTGATGATTACTGAGGTCCTTTCTAGAGCCATAATTCAAATTTATTCCATGATTGAATGTTGGTATAGTCATGGCCAACAATAGCAAATAGGCTAAGTAAACTATGACCATTAGATATCATTAAAATTGTTAATGACTATTGTTTAAGAAAGAAACATGCTTATGATAGATGACACAAACAGTAGACCCTATGCTATGTGTATTTATTATAACCGTGTAAAAGCCTGTATACAAAAAATACAGGAATGCATAATTTATGCATTTATGCAGGAAATAAATTTTAAAAGAAACATTGTGAAACTATGGGAATTTAAATTGCTTTTCCTTCTTTTCCTTTATCTAAATTTTTGCAGAATGATTATGTTGCTCACTAACATACATGAAGAAACAGCACACACATGCATTCAATTAAACAACATACTAACAATTGTGAGTCTTTTTGTATTTACAGATATGTTAATGGGTAGATGGCCCTTTTTCTCCACCATTTGGCATTGCATTTCCCATTGCATGTGTCAGTTCCTTGTTCTCATAACAGGTGCTCTTCTATAGAAAATACTTGTATATTTCTGCTTGGTCTGGAGTTGGTGAAATCTTCTGTGGACAATGTTTACATAACCTTCTATACATAGGAGGAGGCACACATCCTCATAGCTAAGGGAGTGTTTCCACCTGTTCTTTGGATTTGCTTCTGGAAGCAAATCCTTTTTCTCAGGAACCTTCAGTCACTAACATCTTTAAACATAAGAATTTCCACTCTTACCATATGGGCTTTACACCTATTCACTGTCATTCGTGTTGCGAATTGTTCCATCTAACCAGCTCCATTTTCCTCACCTCTGCAACTGGACTGCCATCCTATGACCATCATAAAATAGCCCAGTGTCCTCTGATTGTCGCTGACTCCATATAATTAAATTCAGTAATTTTTATGACTTTTGTGTCACCATTAGAATCCATTCTAGACTAAAGCAGAAAAGAAATTTGTTAAGCAATCTCAGTCAGCTCCTGGATCTCTAAGAAGGCCAGATTCTATATATACCTAAACTCTCAGGAGTAAGACTAAATGAAGTTCAGGTACTGCAGAGAAAATGCCACTTCTTATTCTATTGTACTTTGATAAAGCTTTAGGCTGGACGATAGAAGCTCTGCTGCTCTGATAACATTGAGTATCCAGACTCTTCTACCACCTTTCATATCATAAGGCCAGTTCTTCCCCATGTTATCATCTCCTCTGTCTGGTAAATGAAGAAACTAGCCAAACATCAACTGGTTATTCGTCACTACATTTTAACAAGCCCAGTGACATCACTCCTGAGCGTCACTGAGTAATATTGTCAGGATTTTTACTTAGTGATAATGAGGTTTACAAAGGTGTTTTTAATATTTGTGCATATTTTACATATGCGTGTGCTCCTTCAAAAATAAACTCTATATCTGAACATCTATATGACAATGTTTAATAAGGCAAAACTAACACTGTCTATTCAAGATGAAAGTACTCTTTTATATTTCATGGTCTCATCAAACCAAACAAGTTTAGTTTGCCCTTTCAAGTTTTTCTTTGTTAAAATAGGCCTTTTGCCTTTTAAATTTAAAACCCATTGTAGCAGTTCTTGCATTTCATGTGGAAGATTTAAGTCATGGAGTGGTATTTACTGAGTCTTATTTGTTTCTCTTTCTTTCCTCCCCCCATCAATATTGTCCAAAAGTTAATGAATCTTATCCATCAAAATTAGTACTAACGACCTTATTTCCATAAAAATAGACTCCACTCTGCCAGCTTTTCCTTCTGCAGGCTTGCCTGTAGGAAAGTGATCCATTAGTTAAATATAAAAAGAAATTATAAAATGTTTGTCTCCCATAAATCTGTGGCTGTGGCATAGACATTCTGTTCTAGCATTTTCTCAAAAAAGAAAAAATTTAAATCTCTGATGATAATTATCACTATTTTTAAAACGTTTCCTAAAAATTAATCAAGAAAACTTTTAGTCTCATGATATATTCTTTGTAAACAAGACACAAATGTTTTCTTACTATTGGAATCCACATAAACATGTAATTAGATATATAAACTTATCTAGGAGATGAAGCCTGAAATTTGTGGGATGAGAGAGAGGTTATCTTTTTAAATTAAAAAAAAAAGAACCTCCAGAAATAGGTTTAAGGTCATTCTGAATATTTTCTGAGTACCATGCTATGAATGAAAAAATTAAAATATAGCACTGTATATGCTGGAAGGAAGAGCCATTTCATCAATAAGGTGTAGCAATGATAAATAGGTTTAAGATGCCCAACACAGAAACTAAAAGAACTACCATGAAGATTTTTATGACAATAAAAGTAGATTTTTAACATTCCTTTTTGAATAATTGATAGAACAAGTGGACAGAAAATCAGAAAGAACGAAGAAACTTGAGTAACAACACCAACCAATTGAAAGTAATTGAAATTTACAAAACACTGCATCCAAGTACAGGAAAATACAGTCTTTTCAAATATCATGGAATATTTATCAAGATAGAACATACTTTGAATGATAAATCAACTTCTATTTTTTAAAAACTAAATTAACTTTTTAATAAACACTATATAGTCTCATTTCAAATTGTATTAAATTTGAAAATAATGAGAACTGAAGTAGTCATAAATATTCACTGGTCAAACAATACAATTAAAATATAGATCAAAAGAAAACACATGCTAGGGAAATTAGAAAATATTTGAACTGAGTGAAAAAGAATAGCATATGAATATGAATAATATGAATTAATATTAATATCTAATACCTATGACTTATACAAATTAATGGGCCCATACATTTAATATATCATGCATTTATCAAATGATGGGTGGACATACCATTTTTATAATGCTGTTAAAGTAATACTTAGATGGAATTTTACAACACTGAAGAAAGTTCAACTCAGCTACAATTGTAGAATAATAGACTAAAACAGAGAAACTTGAATTCAAAATTAATAGAAAGGAGTAAATAGCAAAGGTAGTAGAAATCATGAAACTGTAAAACAATGGAACTGACAAAAGTAATAAAATTAATAGGGGAGAGAATACTGCTAATATATGGAGTAAAAAAAGTATTACTCTGGATCATGAAAACATTAAAGAAAAGAAGGTATGCTATTAATAATTTTACGTCAACAATGGATTGTTTGTATGAAATGGGAAAATTCTTCTAAAGAAATATGAATAAGGGGCTGGGGAGTTAGCTCAGCGTTGTAAGTGCCTGCCTTGCAAGCACGTGGTCCTGAGTTCGATACCTGGTACCGATAAAAAAAAATTATCTTCCTCAAGAAATATGAAAAAGAAAGTAAACTGTAAATGTACTCAGATCTATAAAGTAGTGAATTCATAATTTTTAAACCTTCTCCAAAATTATGCCCAAAAACCTGTTTTAATGAAGAAATAATACAAATATTCACAAAATCTTTCAGGAAAGAAGGAATTGTTCATGCTATTTATGAAAAGTAAATTAAAGGAAAACACCAGATAGATTTCCCTCATATAATTAGATGCAGAAATCCTTTACATATTGAATATGCTGTTCAAATCCAGCAATGTGTAGAAAACACATCATGATAAAGTGTTTATTCCAAGAACATTTGGCTTGATATTTGAAATTCAGTTAATGGAATTGACCATACTTATAGAATAAAAGGAAAACTATATGAGCATACCAATGTATATGAAATAACAGCAACAAATTCAACACCCATTTGTTCATTTGTGATTAAAAAGAAAATGAGCAAAGTAGGAAGGAAAAGAAAGAACCCCCTGCGTCTGCTAGACAGTATGTGTGACAGAGGAACAGCTAGTCCTACAATGAATGGTGACACCTGAAATGCTTTCCTTCCATGATCAGAAACAATATAAGAATGTCCATTTTTTTCTTATTCTCAACACTGTGTCCTATGTCCTGAGCAGTGTAATAGGGCATGAAAAGGAAATATAGCTTGGAAAGGAAGAAGGAAAGGTGTCCCCCACACCCCACTCTGGGTATCAAACCTAAGGCCTTCCCACACACTGAGCTAAATCCCCAGCCATTTTATTTTATTTTATCTTATTTTATTTTTTGTTATGGGGGAGGGACAGGATCCCACTAAGTCATTAAGTTGTTAGCCTGGGCTCCCTGCCTTTATTTTTAGAAAGTATAGTTTTTGTGGAAGATCTTAAGGAGTTTGCAAAGCAAATGGAAGAAATCTATAGCTATGTGTGATAGTGTAAACAAATTTTTTATGGAAAATGAGATATTATAGTAGCCATTGTTCACTTCCTGTTATTTGGTTTTGAAGTCCTGTAAAGCTTTCATTCTCTTGAATGGTTCTATACTATTTTGTTATGTTTGATATTATTGTGTGTGAAGTTATGCTCAACTATTTCAAAGAAAAGAGACATTATGGTAGCTACTGTTAATATCTGGTTGTCTTGTTGTGAATTGCTGTGTTGCTTACGTTGTTCTTTTCTGATTTGCTTTGTTCTGTCCTCTTTTGTTTTATTCTCTTTAAAATAAAAAAAAAGAAATATATAGCTGAGAATTTAGCCAATTAGAATAAAATTTCAATAGGCAAAGAGCTATTTATTTCTATGAGCTAATAAAGAACAACCAGAAATTGAAACTTAAAATGCCATTAATAATAATTTAAAACCTAAAATACATATAAATAAATCTTTTTAAAATGTACAAGATCAGAATTTTGAAAAGCTAACAGCACTGAAAATTTAAGACATAAATACATGAAAAGAAACCATGCTTGTGGATATTTTTAGGATTTAAATTTTTCCCCAAGTTAAGTGAATTGAGTCTCAATCAAAACTTCAAAAGGTTTTTTGTAAAAATCATCAAAGTGATTCTAAAAAAGTGCATACAAAAATGCAAAGCCTCTTGAATAGCCAAAACAATTTTGAAATCAAAAAGTATACAGCAGATGAGTTTACACTGATTATAGACTTTCCATAAAGACATTATACAGATTATATTATACTGTACATTTGCACGTACTAGGGACTTCAAAATAGATCCATACATAAAAGATCAGTTCGTTTTCTGTGAAGGTACAAAGGCATCCAATGGATATGTCATACAATTTTCAACAAATATTACTGAAAGAATGGATTCCCTTCCCAGGACTAAAATGTATAATGTACATGTACCAACTCCCCATGATGAATGTAATCATATACTGTGTTTATTCCATACTGTGTTAATTGTGTAGTTGTAAACATGTCTTCATAAAAATTAAAAAACAAAACAATGAATTTCCATATTGAAAAATAATGAACCTTGACTTTCACATTCTGTGCATTATTTCAAAATGTATCCTAGACTTAAATGTAAAATTTTAAATTACAAAATTCACAAATGAAGGAGGATGAGGTGAAATAATAATAGTAGTCAAGGAGGTAGGAGATTCATGATGATTTGGCAGGCAAAGATTTCTTAGTATACAGAAGGCAGAAAAATTGACGCACATATTCAACTTCACAATGAAATCTTTTGCTCATTTAATGAAACTACTAATCAAATGAAGAGACAAGTCACAGATTCAGAAAAAAACAACACGAGTACTTGCCAAAGAAATCATTTCTAAAATACATAAAGTACTCTTTCATTGCAACAGAGGACAACCCAGTTTAAGAAGTAGGCCAAATATTTGAATGAAGACTTTATAAAATGAGCATTGTGGCAAATAAACACATGAAAAAGTGCTTTGCATCATTCATCATCAGGGAAATGCAAATGTATGAATTCTTATTTAACACTAACATTTACTCAAAGACATAAGTGCTGATATTATCATCCTCTTCACTCAGACACTGAGTAGCTATCTAGCTCCAAAGTCGATGTCCTTAGCTAATGCACTGTGCTGCAATTAATATTATTTTTTCATGAAATATTTCTAAAATATTAAAATCACTGCAAACCACTAGAAAGAAAATCGATTTTTTTCTGTAGCTTCTAAATTATTTAAAAGATGTATTAAATCAGAATATAATTGCCCTTAAGTAAATGGATATAATTATACTCCATATAGTATACTTTGAAAAGAAACATCAGCACACTTGTGGAGTAAGGCTGAGTTTTCTTTTAAAGACATAGTCTTGCTGTGTGGCCCAGGCCCGTCTGGAACTCACTTTGTTGATCAAACTGTCCTCAGTGTCATGATTCTTCTGCTTCAGGTATCCATCAGTACTCCTGGCTTAAAGCAGATATCTTTTTAAAATGGTAAATTGTATGAACTAGTAGTAGGAATATTATTTACAAATGAACATTTTTCTCCTGAATACGGTAAAGCTTGTCATTGTTAATAAGTAACTCAGATGTTATTACAATACTCCCACAAACGTTAGTTAAAAATGTTTCCAAAATGTGATTGAATATTTTTCTCAAGACCCCCACCTTCCATATCAACAAACTTTTTTACAGTTGAAGAATTGTAGAAAAGTATTAAAAAATCTTGAACACTGAATACAATGCATATGTTAACTAATAAGTATTCTGAATAATGGAAAATATACAGATCATTCCCAAGCAACCCACATCAAACTGTTGCCTTCTTTCTTTCAAAATGATACATGTAATTTGACCCTGATCTGGCAGAAAAACACCCCCTACTCATTTGAGGATAACTTTACTTGTAAAAGGTTACCATTTAGTTTTTTATTTCTAATGATAATTTTCTTTTTATTTTGTTCCAATTATGAAATTTTAAAATATATAAAATAGAAGTACTATTTATAACTCTTCAAGGCTTGAATCTTTACTTCTGATATATAATACTTCAGTGTTTGTCATAAAGAATGCCAGTCTTAATCACATACCACACTATCACACCTAGTCAAATTAATGATAATTTCATAACATGAACTATTACCCACAGCATAGTAAAGTTTCCCTATTATTTAAAAGTAGTTTTTTTCTCTCAAACAGTATCTAATCAAACTCACCCATTACATCTGGCAACATATTCATAGGGCTTAATAATCTCAGACAGTGCCTCTCTAATTGTCCTTAAGCGTTTATTTTGTGAAGAACCCTGGGGAGCTGTATTTTAGAATTTCCCACAGTTGCATTTGTTGATTGTTTCTTCTCAGTGTCACTTTGTTCCTCTTTTATTTCTGCAACCTGAAAATCAGGCCTAGCAATTGGATGATATTCAAGTAAAATAATTTTGGGCAAGAAGCGTAGATGACTACTTCTCTTACACTGAAAATATTTGTTTTTTTTTCTTTAAATTTTATTGATACAAAGTCTTTAAGTTTGTCGGATAATTTAGATATACATAATGATCAGATTCATCCTAGGGGATTTGTAACTGTATCTGATTTATTTTGATTCCTCTTTTTTCTCAATCCCATCCATTCCCTGCAACCCCTCTTCCCCCCCATTTACAAAGCTTTGTTTTCATTTTATCCTTTTTCCTTTCTTCCTTTCCCTCTTCCCCCTCCCTAGTTCATCTTTTCCTTCGAACACTTTCATCCTATTTCACAATATGTATTGTACATTTCAATCCTTATTTACACTGTCAGGTTCTCACACCAGGGAGACAACGCATTATTTACATGGGTGCCCTATTTCTTTAAGAGTATGGTCTGAGGGTACATCCATTTACTTAGAATTGTCCGAGCTTATCCTTTTTTATGAATGAGTATTACTCCATTGTATAAAAAAAATACCTTTTTCTCCATTCCTTGGTTGATGGCCATGAGAGCTGTTTCCAGGATTTGGCTATTACAAACCATGCTGCTGTAAACGTGGGCGCGCATATATCGCTATGGTATAATGCTTTTAATTCTTTCGAGAAGATACCAGAAGGGGGATGACTAGGTTGAATGGGACCTCTGATCCTAGTTTTTTGAGGAATCTCCACACAGATGTCTACAGTGGCTGCGCCAGTCTGCACTCCCACCAACAGTGGAGAAGGGTTCCTGTCTCCCTACAGCGCCCCCCAGCATACTTGGTTCTCCTTTTTGTGTCTTGCTGGGGTTTGGGTTTTATTTTTCCTTTTTTCTTTCTTTCTTTTTCCATTATTTAGGTTTCTTACCTTTTTTTGTTTTGTTTTGTTTTCTTCTGTTCATCTTCTTTCTCTTTCCTCAACTATTTCTCTTGATTTTATGATATTTTCATGTGAATGAACATTGTCTCTTCTCTTAGTTCACTTCAACATTCTTCCACTTTCTCTTTCACTCTTTCTCTCTTGTGTTCTCCAGTTTCTTAACATTTGGGAGATCATCCTTTGCCCTTCAGCTTTGCTTCTACTATATCTCTCCTCATTCATTTAATTTGTCCCCTACTCCTCTTAAATTTCCACCCCCACATGGTATAAATCACATCACTAAGGGAAAAATCATTACTTGCAAGTTCCTCATATATGTTGAATTTGTCATATCTATGTAGATATTCATTTTTAATCATACTTTCTACACATTTGTGTTATTATCTATGTGTACAATGGCTATAGTAACAGTAGCAATATTACTGTGAACAGAAAACCTACTAAGTGAAGTTTAAAAATTTTTTTGCTTATAAACTATCTAGGATGTCCAACCAGAGTGTGATGTTTGAAAAGTAGTTAATTTGACTTTTTGGCATGAAGTTATATTATTAATTTAATATACACTATGCTTGTTTATATTTCTGTTTGATTTCACATTTTTAAATTTTAATTTTGGAACATGAGAAACAGGGTTAACTATATGAAAAGCTATGTACTGAGAAATCCAGTTGTCCCAATTTCTATTACTCTGCTCCTACCAGCCCCCATAAGAAATGGTTATCATTAGCTGGTTTGTCACCTGTGTCATTTTTTAATAGAAGCAATCAAATACGTGTGCATATGTCTGTATATGAAACCGTGTAGTTACACTCAACAAGACATATTTCATTTTCCTTCTGTTTCACACAGAAACACACATGAACCTACAGCCTACCCTCTTCTTTTCTCATTTAGCATAAATTACTCCCTATCTTTCAGAGATCTTCCCATTTTTCAGAGGTGGACAGTCCTCTATCGTATAGTTATGCAGTGCTAGGAGTTTTCCTAGGTACTTCTAACCATTCAGACTCCAAAGACTGTCAGTCAGCTTGTAAGCATGAACTTTGGAATCCCTAGGACAACGTCAGTTGTTACTCTTTGCGGTAATCCATGCAGCCATCCAATCCATGCTAATGACAGACTATAGGGCAGTTCAGGATCTGTTTTGCACTGGTGACACTTCTCAGTTATGAGGAGATGAGAAGGGAAGAGACAAGAATGGAGACAAAAGCAGTGAAACACCCTGGCATGTACAGAAGCCAACATCTTTTTAACAATTCCAAGGGATCCCATGAGGCCTACATCTAGATACAAAAGTCACCACCCTCAGTGATGGCATTTACAGTTTATTTACAATTCTCAGTCCTGTTGCAATTTATAAATAAGGATCTTCTCATCAGAGGATTTGTTGCTAGAATATGGTAATGAATATTCTACCTTTATCTAGTCAGGAATGCAGTGTTGGACAGTTCACCAATAATTAAATCCTTGTGGAAAACAAAAAGGGCTTGGTTAACATGACCCAAAGGGTGTATCATACTTTATTCAATCAGCCCCCACATTCATGGACATTTTTTCCAATCTTTCATTACTGCAAATAGTGTATTATCATGTACATGTGCTGTTTGCTGTTTATAGAGATGAATATTCACAGATTTGAAGCATGGGCTTTTGTTAGATATTGTCAAATACCACCCCCCATAAGGCTGCAAAAATTTTGTCTTCTCTCCTCTAGTGTATGAAAGTGACCTTTTACCCACAGCTTTTCTTCTTTTTTTTTTTTTAATTTTTTAAGTATTTCTTTCTTTATCTTTTTTTTTTCTGTCTTTTTGAGACAGGGGTCTCATGCAGTTTAGGCTGGCCTTGAGCTTACTTTGTAGCCCAGATTGGTCTTAAACTTGCAATGATCCTGTCGCCTCAGCCTCCCAAGTGCTGGGATTACAGACTTTTTAAATATTTCTTGAAAAGCAATTATACTTCCACTTCATGGTAACAAACAAAATCAAAACACTTTGGTTATATGTAGTATTAAAATATAAAATAGTGATAAATCTCATCACAAAATTTACAAGACCTACATACAGAAAACTAGGAAACACTACAGAGAAATTAAAAATTTCAAGGAACATTTTAAGGTGAAACACTTGAATATAACAATTTTCTATGAAAATTGAAAAGACTTGAAATCATGAAAATAATTTTTGAAAAAGAAGAAAAAACTTTGGAAGGTTAGCACAACATTATTTCTGGAATTAATATACATTTATAATCATTTATTTTTCAGCCTCTCACACTGAGGCTGAAATGTATGAGTCTAAATTATTTTCACCTACAAGTATAGACTCAAGTTGCATCCATTTACCCACAGCCATTCTTAGAGATATGCTTGTTCTCAAGCTTTTGATCTACAACTCTGATACTTAAAAAATAGTATGGGAATCTCTATGTACTATAATTTATATTTACTTGATGTTTAGATTGAGTTTTGTTTTCTTATATTAAAATACAATTATATGTTTCTTTTTATGAATCATCTGTTTATATCTTTTTCTGTATTTTATTATTGTTTTAGTCTGTAGTAAAGAGCTTTCTTTACCTTTAAACCCTCTGTACTACAAATTAACGTGTGCTTATGAGAGCAGGGATTTTTGCATTGTTTTTGCCTTGCAAGATTTTTTTTTCTACAATTAGAGCATGGTTTTCAAGGCTTTCCATTCTCATAGGTTATTTAAAAATTGCCCATGTTTGCTTGTTATATTGTATATTTCCATTTTTTGACTTTGTGTCTGGAATATGTTTAGAATGTATTCTAGGACAGAGTGTAAAGTTTAAACAACTTTTATTTCTTTTTTAAATGACAACATTTTTTCCAGCACTGTTTCGAAGAAATCTTTTCATTTTTATTCTATATTAAACTTGAGGTCTTTTTTCTGTAAACAGTGTCAATCTTGAAGTAAGTGTAGTATGAATAACAAGAATGGAATTTTGAGTAATAACAAGTTAAATTATTGTTGGTCCACTTAAAGCTAGTTTACCTAATTTAATCTATGCAAATTTTTAAATATGGAATATGTATGAATTCATTTACTTATATTATTTTGTACTCATCGTTTTGTAAATTCGTCCAGCTGAAATCATTAGCCCAGTTTTATTCTCTCTTCTGATGGGCACCAAGGGAAGGAAGCTCATGATTCCATGCTGAACTGCACTAGCAGGGGAGCAGATGATGGTCTGCTTTGCCAAGCTTTTTCTCTCTTAATAGTGCACTTCAAATAAATGAAAAGCTCAAAAAAGTGAATTTTAGTTCCATCTGCCTGAAAAACTCAGAATGGGAAAGCAGCAAAATTCCATATTAAAATACACAGCGAAATACAGTCAACTAGTTCATCTATAGTCCTTCACTGATACTAACCAAGGACTGCCATATGTACAAAAATCCCTTTAAAAATACTATCAACCTAATGATGACAATAAACATTATATTCCTAACCAAAAATAAACATTCTCACCATGATAAACATTATATTTCAAACAATATGTTTATATTATAAACAATATAATGTTTATCATACTGAGAATATCTACTCACTACAGCTAAGTAGGGATTACTAGTACACTGTGTTGTGTTTATAACTCTTAGATACATAAACTGGAGGTTGTGATGACAGGCTTTTTCTTGCCAGTTACAGAATAAAACATTATTTTTTATTCAACTAAAATGGTAATTGGAGAGTCCCACATGTGTCTGCCTCCCAACCTGCTTTATCAGGGAGTTTCCTAGTGAAGAAGCTATTGAAAATAAATAGTGTTCTTAATAACATCTTTCATGTCACTCTTTAAAAGTGAGAGGATATATGCTACGGATGTATTATTAAGAGAAATATACTCATGGTGAATTGATTTTACCCACCTGTTAAAGCTCAGAGACACTGCCTTGTCATCCACAGAATACTGCTGAGGTCTGGCTGCACTGCTTGTATGTAAATGAACAGTTAGAAATAAATTCAGTGTTATACAACAAGCAACAGCTTTAGAAATGTAAGAAAATGTATGAATTTGCCTGAAAGGTAGGAAAAGATCTTTTATCGGGGATAGTGGGATGGGATTAATTTCCTCCTCAATAGTTTTTTAAACACTCCTCTTTTTTTTTTTTTTTTAATTTTAAGAGTGACTTGAAAGAGCTGGGCATGCTGGCGCATCCCTATATCCCAGCACTCGGGAGGCTGAGGCAGGAGGATCATTGCAAGTTTGAGAGCCTGGGCTATAAAGTGAGCTCAAGGCTAGCCTGAGCTGCATAGTGAGACCCTGTCTCAAAAAAAAACCAAACCAAACCAAAAAAAAAAAAAAAAGAGTGCTCTGAAATACTCATCTTAAAAGTCCTAAAACATGTCTGAATTCTAACACATTTTTTTCAGTAAATCTGAATTCATTTCCTTACTACTTTAGGGTCTGAATATCACACTTGGAAAATATAGTAAGGAATGATAGAGCACTACAATTTATCATTGGTCATTGGGCTCATGGACATACAAGATATATAGGAAAATGTACCTGAGAGCAGACCTTATGGCTCAATATTCACCATTTGTCCTACTAGAAGACTGATCCCAGGAGACTGGTATATAAGGGCTCCAACAGTGGGTTTGGCCTGTGATGGACACTGGCTGGAGGTCAGAGGGAAGGTACAGGGTGTGATTGGACATTATTTTCTGTGCAGTTGCCTACGATAACTGCTGCTCCTGATACTGCTAAGGTCAGTATCATATAAGCGTCATGTCACCCAGGTCTTTCTGTCCCTAGCTTCTGTTAGGTGTCTTCTCTCCCTATGTCTGTATGACGGGCAGCATCACCTGTTACTATTACTTAACCCCAGCATGCTGCAGTGTCCTGTGGGATTTCCCAATATTTGCTCCTAATTGTTCTTACCCCATTATTAAACAAAGTGTGCCTGCCAACCATTACCTCCTGACACCCTGACAAATAAACACACAGACTGTCCTCCAGCTATCAAAGGCATACCTGTGGCACTTCAGACTGCGTGTGGAAAAATAGCATGTGCTCATAGGACTTTCTCTTTTTTTTTAATTTTTTTTATTTTAAAGAGAATAAAACAAAAGAGGGCAGAACAAAGCAGATCAGAACAGAACAACATAAGCAATACAGCACTTTACAATAAGACAACCAGACATTAACAGTAGCTATCAAAATATCTCTTTCTCTGCTATAGTTGAGCATAGTTTCAAATACAATATTATCAAACGTAACAAAATAGTATAAAACCATTCAAAAGAATGAAAGAATTACAGGGAATTCTGAACCAAATAACAGAGAATGATCAATGGCTACTATAATATCTCATTTTCAATAAAAGAATTTGTTTATACTATCACATATATTAAAATCCCAAAAAGACACAACATGATAGAACCGATGTCAATAGAAGAATAGAAGCATGGTCGGACTTCTAAGCAAGACAATATTAAATCAGCAATGGTTGCCATAATGTTTTGTTCTCTTCAGAACAGCTGTTCATACCATGACACATAATAAAGCCAAACAAAAAAAAATAAAACCATTCCAATTGATGAATGAAAACATTAAAAGGCTTCAAAGCTATGTAATGGGGAATCATGATTACCATAAAATCTTATGTACTCTTACCAATCCTCATACTAGGAAGACTATATGGTATTTATACATGTGAGTTTGGTTTATTTCGCTTATGAGTATGGTCTCAAGTTATGTCCATTTATTTATAAATATCTCAATGTGATCATTCTTTATAGCTGAGTAGTACTCCATTGTATAAAAATACAACAACTTTTTTATCCATTCCTCAGTTGATGGGCACTTAGGTTGTTTCCAAGATCTGGCTATTACAAATTGTGCTGCTATAAATATGGGTGCACATATAGCACTGTGGTATGATGTTTTCAGTTCTTCTGGGAATATGCCTAGAAGTGGAATAGCTGGGTCAAATGGGACTTCCAAACCCAACTTTTTGAGGAATCTCCAGGCTGACTTCCACAGTGGGTGCACCAGTCTACACTCCCACCAACAGTGCAGAAGAGTTCCTTTTTCCCCACAGCCTCTCCAGCATTTGTTGTTGGTAGTTTTTTTTATACTGGCCATTCTTTCTGGGGTGAGATGGAATGTCAGTGTGGTTTTAATTTGCATTTCTCTAATGACTAATGATGATAAACATTTTTCATGTATTTATTTGGCATTCATGTTTCTTCATCTGAGAACTGTGTATTCATTTCAGATGCCCTTTTTTTGAGTGAGTCTTTGAATTTTGAGGATCTGATTTTTTTTTTAATGCTTTATAAGTTCTAGACAGAAGTCCTTTGTCTGAGGGACAGTCCATTAAGATTTTTTTCCCAATTTGTGGGTTTTCTTTTAACTCTGCTGGAAATCTCTTTTGACGTGCAGAAACTCTTTAATAAGATATGGTCCCAGTTATTGATTCTGGGAAGTATTTCCCATGCAGTTTGATTCTTGTTCATGAATTCTCTACCTACCCACATATCTTCAAGATTTTTACCTACTTTGTCTTCCAACAGATTTAGTGTTTCTCTTTTAATATTTAGATCTTTGATCCATTTAGATTTTAGTTTAGTACATGGTGTTAGACATGAGTCTAGTTTTAGTCTTCTGCATATGGATAGTCAATTTTTCCAGCACCATTTGTTGAAGAGACTGTCATTCTTCCAGCGAACATGTTTGGCCCCTTTATCAAAGATAAGGTGGTTGAGTGATTTTGTGGTTGTGGTTGTATCTTCCAATCTATTCCATTGATCTTCAGGTCTGTTTATATTCCAGTACCATGTTGATTTTATTACAATAGCTTTCTAGTATAATTTCAAGTCAGGGATTGTGATGCCTCCTGCTTTGCCTTTGCTGCTTAGAATTGTCTTTGCTATTCTAGGTCTATTCTGGTTCCAGATGAATTTTAGAAGTGATTTCTCTAGATCTATGAGGTATGTTAGTGGTATTTTCATTGGGATTGCATTGAATCTATATAGTAATTTTGGGAGAATGGCCATTTTCACAATGTTTGTTCTTCCTATCCATGAACAAGGGATGTCTTTCCATTTTCTGAGGTCCTCTTTGATTTACTTTTCCAGGGTATTATAACTTTCCCTGTATAGCTCTTTTACTTCTTTCATAAGATTATTTCCTAGGTATTTCATTTTTTTGAATGCTAGTGTGAAAGGTATGGCTTCTCTTATTTCTCTCTCAGTATATTTTTGTTAGTGTATAGGAATGCTATTGATTTTTGAGTATTGACTTTGTATTCAGCTACATTGCTGAATTTATTTATTATATCTAGGAGTCTTTTAATAGAGTTTTGGGGGTCTTCTATGTAAAGTATCATGTCATCCGCAAATAATGATAATTTAACTTCCTCTTTTCCTATCTTTACTCCTTTTATTTCTCTCTCTTGTCTAATTGCTCTGGCTAGTATTTCTAGCACTATGTTGAATAGGAGCAGTGATAGGGGACAGACATCCTTGTCTTGTGCCTGATTTTAAAGTTAAAGACTTTCAGTTTTTGGCCATTTAATATGATGCTGTCTGTTGGTTTGTCATAGATGGCCTTTATCATATTGAGGTAAAGACCATCTATTCCAATTCTCTGTAAGGTTCTTATCATGAATGAGTGTTGGACTATATCAAAAGCTTTTTCTGCATCTATAGAGATGACCATGTGGTTCTTACTTTTGGCTCTATTGATATGGAGGATTACATTTATTGATTTATGTATGTTGAACCATTCCTGCATTCCTGGGATGAATCCCACTTGGTCATTGTGTATAATCTTCTTAATGATTTGCTGCATTCTGTTTGCCAATATTTTATTGAGAATTTTTGTATCTATATTCATTAGGGATATTAGCCTATAGTTCTCTTTTTTAGTTGGATCTTTCTCAGGTTTTGGTACTAGAGTAATATTTGCTTCCAGGAATGACTTAGGAAGAATTGCTTCCCTTTCAATTTCACTGAAGTGTTTGAGGAGTGTTCGAATTAAGCCTTCTTTGTATTTCTTGTAGAATTCTGCAGTGACTCCATCAGGGCCTGGGCTCTTCTTTGTTGGCAAGGACTTAATTACATTTTCACTTTCATTAATAGAAATTGTGTTATTCAGCAGTTTTACATCTTCCTGATCCAGCTTTGGCAGTTCATATGTATCTAGGAATCTGTCTATTTCTTCTGTGTTATCGAACCTATGATAGTAGTGGTTTTCAAAATAGGTATTTCCACTGAGTCTGTAGTAATTTCACCTTTTTCATTCCTTATTGCATGAATTTGAGCTTTTTCTTTCCTTTTTTTAATAAGGCTGGCTAGGGGATTATCGATTTTATTTATTCTTTAAAAAAACCAACTCTTTGATTCATTGATTCTTTGTATTGTTTTCTTAGTCTCTATTGCATTAATTTCTGCTCTGATCTTTATAATTTCCTCCCTTCTTTTGGCTTTGGGCTTGGCTTGCTCTTCTTTTTCTAGATGTTTGAGTTGTAGCATCAGGTTGTTTATTTCATTTGTTTGTTCTATCTTACTGATGTGGGAACTCAGTGCAATAAATTTTCCCCTCAGGACTGCTTTCATTGCATCCCACAAATTCTGGTAAGTTGTATTTGTATTTTTGTTTACTTATAGATATTGTTTAATTTCTTCTTTAATTTCCTCCATGACCCACTGATTCCTCAAGAGTGTATCAGTCAGTTTCCATGTGTTTGTGAGGTTTTTGCAGTTGCTTTTATCATCAATTTCTAGTTTCACAGCACTATGATCCGATAACATGCATGGGATAATTTCAATTGTTTTGCATTTACTTAAATAGTTCTGTGGGCTAGTATATGGTTTGTTTTAGAGAATGTCCCATGTACTGCTGAGAAGAATGTATATTCTGATGTTGTTGGATGGAACACTCTATATACGTCTATCAAGTCCATTGTTCACAGGTGTGATTCAGTTCTGTTATTTCTTTGCTGATTTTCTGTCTAGTTGATCTGTCCCTTTGTGTCAATGGCATGTTAAAATCTCTTGTTATAATTGTGTTATTGCTTATTTGATTTTCCATTTCTGTATATTTGCTTTGTATAGCTGGGTGCTCTGGAATTTGGTGCATATATATTTAAGATTGTTATCTCTTCCTCTTGAAGTTTTCCCCTAACTAGTATGTAATGACCTTCTTTATCTCTTTGGATCATTCTTGGTTTGAAGTTCACATTGTCTGCAAACAGAATAGCTACTCCTGCTTTTTTTTTTGTTTCCTGTTGCATGAAGTATTGTTTTCCATCTTTTGACTTTCAGTCTATAGGTTTCCTTTTGGGTTAGATGGGTTTCTTGTAGACAGCATATGGATGGATGTTGTTTCTTGATAAATTCTGCCAGTCTGTTTCTTTTGATTGGTGCGTTGAGGCCATTTATGTTAATGGTTGTAACTGTTATGTACTGGTTTATTGTTGACATGTCACCTTTCTGGAAAAGTATCTTTTTTATATATAATTTTATTTAAAGAGGAAAAAACAAAACAAAATAAAACAGAATAAAGGGTAGCAACCATACAGTATTCCAAGGAAGAAAGGAAAAGTACAACAATAAAACCTAAGAAATTATTACTTGCCTAATTACATACTGACTTCTTGGAAATAGTTGTTCAAATTACAAAGTTAAAGCATGTAAAGTAGACATTCAAACAGTGAGACCATTAATAATTCTGCTCCATGATCTGACAAAAACAACAATATGGTCATCCATCTTACCCACTCAAATATACATGCAATTATATCAATAGGGTAAAATTAAATACAACAAAACAGAGCAAAGCGGATCACAAGAAAGCAATGTAAGACATAAATTTCAAAGCTAGACAATTGGAGATATTCACTCTCTATCATATTGACT
>PVJX010014528.1:0-44647 GCA_004027295.1 Dolichotis patagonum | reverse complement strand
CTGAAGGACATTCTAGGGAGAGAGAACAAGAATATGAGCATTTCAGGAACAGTGGCAGAGAGGCCTCAGTGAACGAGGCAGACAGTGGAGTGGAAGAGAAAAATAGACTATCAATGGCAGAAAAATAGAATAGCAGAAATGAGGCAGAGAAGATTGGCTATAATCTCTAGTATAGAGGGCCTCGAAATATTAACAGAGAGAAACACAGGCAGAGTAGATCAGGAGTTAGGGTCCATTGAGATGCTCTATATAGAGAGGGAGTGGGACCCAAAACAAGCAGTGCACACCATGGGAGTGAAACGAGAGGAACGGTCTAAAAAAGGGAGGCAGAGGATACTGTTAATGGTGTAACAAGATTTAAAATTTACATTATTCTCACCACTCTGCTTGGATGGATTACGTGTTGTTCCAGTTGGTCTACTTACACTAGACTTGAGGACATGATCAGCTATCCCAAAAATAAGAGGACATACTATGGTAATCATCCCTAATTTTCCTATCAACTTAATCTGAAGCCCTTTATAACTTACACTGTCTTATTATGACTGATCTTATTTGAATCTGGTTTGTTAGATTGCTACTTTGTATTGACTGATTTTATTTAAATCTGTTATGATGGATAGCATCAAGTCTAAGTGTATAGGCAACTACATTGAAACTGACAAGATTAAAAAAAAAAAAAGAAAATGACAAGATTCACTAAGATACCCACTCTGGTTTGATTATTACTTGCTTTTGAAGTCTTATAATATCTCCAATGCTTTGTTTTTATTAATGTTATTATACACTGCTGAGACACCATGGTAACCATTGTAGATCACCTTGTATTGCGGTTTTATGTGACTTTTCTGCCTCATGCTTTTCTCGGAATTGTTTTGTTTTATCTTGCTTTGTTTTGTTTTTCCTGCTAATACAGAAATGATAGATATACAAGTAGAGACTCATGCATGTGTAGAGCTTATAAACAGTTTACGACAACCAACTATATAACACATGTTGAAATGAACAACTACTTTGAAAAAAAAGAGACACTACAATACCCAGGGCTGATTCCATAATGTCATGATGTGAAGTCCAGCAAAACGATCACTTTTTGTTCAAAGTGATTTTAGCTTGCTTTGCCTTGTTTAAGTTCAACATACATTAAGGTATGGACAGCTGTTTTGAGGAGAATGAGAGACACTATGACAGCCATTCTTTGCTTCCCTAATGTATGGTCTTGAAGACCTGAAATGCCCTCCTCATCCTGCTCAGATCAATTCCATACTAGGTTGTTTCATGTGAATTCCCTGTATGTGGCAATATGGACAACTATTTGGAAGAAAACAAGAGTCAGTATGATAGAGAGTGAATATTTCCAATTGTCTAGTTTTGAAATTTTTGTCTCTTACATTGCTTTCTTGTGATCCACTTTGCTCTGTTTTGTTGTGTTTAATTTTACCCTATTGATATAATTGCATGTATGTTTGAGTGTGTAAGATGGATGACCATATTGCTGTTTTTGTCAGATTGTGGAGCAGAACTGTTAACAGTCTCACTGTTTGAACATCTACTTTACATGTTTTAACTTTGTAAATTGAACAACTATTTCTAAGAAGTCAGCATGTAATTTGTCAAGCAATAATTTCTTAGGTTTTGTTGTTGTTCTTTTCCTTGGAATACTGTATTGTTGCTACCCTCTATTCTGTTTTATTTTGTTTTTTTCTCTTTAAATAAAATTATAAAAAAAAAGAATAACTTGTGGATAATTCTTTATAATTTTTCTTACAATGCATGGAGGGTTTATAATGAAAAGCTATCTTTTTCAGTCCACATCTCTTACAGCTCCAGCTGTTTTGCAGGCCATCATGCGAAACTGGCGTTTTGGAAAACAAGTCACATATGCGCTGCCTGACCCCTCTCTATGCAATGGTGCATAGTCCTTCCGTAAACTTCAGCACTTCTACTTGCTCCACTGTTCCCACTTCCAGTCACAGATCCTGCCGGCAATGATGAGTGTCCACTGACAGGAAACAAGATTACCGCAGAGGGCTGGAGAATAATGATCTCAACGCAGCAGTAAAAAGCTAGCAGAATGAAAAACTACTTTTCTTTCAGGTCAGAGATGCAGAGAGATCTGCAGAGGAAGCAATGCCTTTGGCACAGAACCAGACAGTGCTGGGGGTTAAAAGGCTGACACACGTTAATTTTACCCCCCTTAAAATAAAATAAAAAAAAACAAATATATATATATGAATATATATATATATATATATGAAAAGGGAAAAGAAAGTGCTCTAAAGGATATAACTGCAGGTATGTTTAAGTGTGTAAGATAGATGACCACATTACTGTTTTTGTTAGATTGTTGGGCAGAACTGTTAACAGTCTCACTGTTTGAATGTCTACTTTGTATGCTTTAATTTTGTAACTCAAACAACTATTTCCAAGGATGACAGTATGTAACTTATCAAGTGGCGATTTCTTAATGTTTTTGCTTTTGTTTTGTTGTTGTTGTTATTTTTTGCCTTTGGAATTCTGTATTGTTGCTACCCTTTTTCTGTTTTGTTTGGTTGTTTTCTTTTTTGTTTTTTCTTTTTAAATAAAATTAAAAAAAAAAAAAAAAGGCTGACACACAGACAAGGATAGGCCCTCAAGCAAGCTGGCACAGAGGACCAGATGTCTGATGACCTTAGAGGAGACCCACACGTCTTGCTGTGGACCAGATCTCAAGACAGAAGACATAGGGGCTGGGGATTTAGCTCAGTGACATAAGTGCCTGCCTTGCAAGCAAGCAGTCATGAGTTCAATCCCTGGTACCGATTAAAAAAAAAATAAAAAAAGTAAGACAGAAGACACACACCTCTTGCTGCTGTCCAGATCTCAAAACAAATGCAAGCACACCCTTAAGTATAATCCTTAGGGATTAAGTCTAGGTCATTTTATGCCCACTTTGCAAATTCCCATTTTCCCCACCTTTGAGCCATCTAATCTCACAATTTTGCTCTATAAAAGTCCCTGGAAAATACAAAGTCTTTGGCCACCCACTCGGGACCCCTTCTGTCTCTCTTCAGACAGAAGCTTTCTCTCAATAAATATATTTTACTCATCAAAAATAAATAAATAAATGGCTGACACAAAGCACAGGCCAAAGGCGGGTAGAGCCTAAGGGAAAAACTACTGAGCAAGGTCAAGAGGCTGGGGCCTGGAGTCTGCATTTTTGGTTAGCATCTATTGCTGAAAAAAGGAAAATTCTGGAATGAAATCAGGCTTGAAATGGCACTTTGATGTAAAATTGTTTTGCCACCAAAAGGCATTTAATACTGACTAAGCTGAATAATGAACACTGCTTATCAACATTTGGGGGGGGTTACTGGGAACTGAATTTAAGACCTCAAGTTTGCCAGGTAGTCGCTGTGCTGCTGAGCTATATGCCTATCAACTTTTTACCATGTGATTAACCAGCTCTTAATGATACTCAGGATTTTTATGTTAATTTCTTTCAAAAATAGGTAATGTTGGGTGTGCTGCACACAACTATAATCTCTGTACTTGAGAGACTGAGACAGGAGGATCCTGAGTTTCAGGCCAGCCGGGGCTACACAGTGAGTTCAAGGCAGCCTAAACTATATAGCAAGACCCTGTCAACATAAATAAATGTAATAAATTAAATAAATAAAATGTAAATAAATGTGAATGTAATAAATTAACAAAATACAGAATTCAAAAGTCACAAAATAGTATGGGTGAATCCTGAGGACACTGTGCTAAGTAAAATAAACCAGTCACAGAAAGATATTTACTGTGTGATTCCACCTCTACGAAGTATGCAGTTGGCCCATGATACAGCAAGTAGAATGGTGACCTCCAGTGGGAGGAATGGGGAGCCGTTTACTGGTCGAATACCACTAGTTCTGGAGATTGGATGTACAATACTGTGATTACACATATCACTGTTGAACTGTATACTGAAAAATGCTTAAGATAGGTATGTTTTAACCACAATTATATTGTCTTAATGTCACAAAACACTATATAGAGAAAAGTATCTTCCAATTTTCCCCTCTAACCCTTTATCCACTTGTCAGAAAGCCAGTGTTAACATTCCTCTACCCTTTTTGATGCACTGTTTATGTATATTTATATATACACAGAAACCCACACATGAATAGTAGCATATGACCTATTATACACTTTGGTCTTCTCATGCAGTGTTATCATACAGACTTTTGCAAATTAGTTTACATGAAATTACTACTACTAATTCACTATATGAGTATATCCCCTGATTATTTTTCTAGTTCTCTACTGATGGGTAGTTAAGTTTTGTCCAAATTTTTATGATTACAAACACAGCATCAAGTGTCTTCATACTATTTAACTCCTACATATACATGTGCATGTGTGTGACAAGCCTAGAATAGACTAAAAGGGTATGTGCATTCTTTGTGTTACTGCATTTATGCACACTATTTTTTATATAAAAACTTTTACCAAAGTATAATTGTCCTTCTGTATTGGCAAGTTCTGCAACTGCAGATTAAACTAAACACAGAAAAATTTTTGCACTGAGCATGTACAGACCATTATGCCCTGAACAATGTGACAACCTCTCACACTGCATTTATACTGTAAATTGTCATCTAGAGATGATTTAAAGTATATATGAGGATGTGGGCAGCTAATATCCAAATCCTGTGCCATTTTATGAGGGACTTGCACATCAATGGTCACAGGGGGCTCTGGAATCGATCCCTGTACAGCACATGTTCAAGAAAAGTACATGAACCCCAATTTTGTAGCTTAATTTTCCCAATGTAACCAATTAACAAAATACAGAATTGAGAAGTCACGAAATAGTATGGCTAAATCCTGAGGACACTGTGCTAAGTGAAATAAACCAGTCATAAAGTAATACCAAGTGAACTAGCAGTCCAGACAAGGAAGCAGAAGATGACATGCCCTCAAAGCCCTTCCTCCAGGGAATTACCCAAGTTGTGCCACCTCCTTGATCTCTAAAAACACATATTAATTTTGCCTGTTTCTAAACTTATATTTTTGTGTATGTGTTTCAACATTATGTTTGTAAAGTTCACATATATTATGTGAATTTTAATTCTTTCATTTCTCTTGCATGGTAACATACCAGTGTGTAAATACATCATAATTCATACTACTCTTGAGGTGTATGTATTCATAACTGTAACAGATACATTAAAGTGCTTTCCACTGAATTTAGAATTCTATCATTAATACATGGAATTAGCTGTTTCCCTATACTTTACCTGACAGTTAAGTCAAGCTGTTTAAACACTGGCCAACCTGATACATAAAAAAAGCTTTCAATATAATTTAATTTGTTTTTCTCCCATGAACTGAAATTACTAAGAATCATTTCATATGTGTAAGAGCTATCTGACATCCTGTGAACTGTGTGAAAGGTCTGTGCTCACTTGACTCCTGAGTTGTTGGTCTTTTCCATAATCTGCCCCCCACCTTTTTTTAGAAATTAGCCTTTAAACATGACACCCAGCAAATATTTTCTGTTCATCATTAGAATTCCAATATTAGCCTCGTTTTTGCCATGCATGGTTTGTCTATTTCACATAAACTCAACAATTCTTTTCTTAATGGGGTCTGGGATTTTGTAAAACATAAATGTAAGTGAACTCTCACATAATACTGGCAGGAGCATAAACTGGTACAATCACTTTGGGAAAATGTTTGGCAATATACACAAACATAAGTGTAACATATGACACAGCAGATCCACTGAATTTTAACAGAAAATGAGTGCTTATGTCCACCAATCATACACAAGAACATTCTCAGTTTTATTCATTTTAGCCAAAAAATAGAAACCAAAATTTCTATTGATAGTAGAACAGATAAATGTGGTATATTAAAACAAAATACTACACAATAAAAAACTAAAACATGAAACATAAATTTCATAGACATGATGGTAAATGAAGCTAGATATAGGACCTTCAATTTAACTGAAGATCAAAACCAGGCAAACTGCTGTGCATGGTGGTGCAAGCCTGTAAATACCAGCACTTGGGAGGCTAAGGCAGGAGGAGTACTGTGTGAGGTCAGCCTGGACTACATAGTGAGTTCAAGGTCCGTATGTTACATAAGGAGACCCTGTCTCAAAAAGCAAAGCAAAACAAAAGCAGCCAAAACTAAGGTATGGACAGAGGGCAGAAAAGTTGTTACCATTCAGGAAAATGGAAGAAGGACAAGCATAAGGAAGAATTTGGGGTGCTAAAGACAGTCTGTATCTTGATTTAAGGGGCAGCTACTTTTTTGTATTCAATTTACAGAGTTCATCCTAGATCTATTTCTTAGGATATATATATATAATATATATAATATATATAATATATATAATATATATAATATATATAATATATATAATATATATAATATATAATATATAATATATATAATATATATAATATAAAATATATAATATATAATATATAATATATATAATATATAATATATATAATATACAATATATAATATACAATATATAATATACAATATATAATATACAATATATAATATATAATATATAATATATAATATATAATATATAATATATAATATATAATATATAATATATAATATATAATATATAATATATAATATATATAATATATATAATATATAATATATATAATATATAATATATATTATATATTATATATACAATATATATATAATATATATAATATATAATATATATTATATATACAATATATATATAATATATATAATATATATAATATATATATATATAATTTACTTTTAGTTTTTGTGACATGGTTCACTAAGGAATCTAGGATGCCCTCAAACCTGTGAGAATCCTCTTGCCTCAGCCTCTTGAGTTCTGGGATTACAGGCATGTGCCACCACACCTTGTTATTGATTCTTTTTGGGATCAAACTCATGACCTTGTGCTTGCCAGGCAGGCGCTTATGCCGCTGAGCTAAACCCCCAGCCCCAACACACCTGGTTAGTAATAAAAGATTTTTTAAAAAATGAGACAGCAACCAGACTTGCTTTATTCTCAAATGGCTACTCAGTTGATCCCATGTTATTTACTGAAGAATTCAGTTTTCATCGTTATCAAATCAAGTATTTGTAAAAATGAGGCTACTTTTAGTAGTCTCAACTCTGCTCTAATGATGACCTGTTTATTCTGATGCTCTTGACTACTTTGACATAAACTCTGAATGTTTGATAACCCCAATTCCCTCTACAGGAACATTGATTTTTATAATTTTTACAAAAAATTTCACTTTGCTTCTTTCATTATAAACTTTAGAATCAAGTTTTGAAAAGACATGTGATCTATACAATTTATAGATCTGGGTCATCACAAAGATATGTGCCCCCCTTTTAATTTCATTTCATTTAGAACATGTTTGCAAAACATGAAGTTTACATTCATCTGAGAGTGGGCTTTGATCTTTTTATACTCCCTTCCCCTTCCCTACCCACTTCCCTGTTTCTAGATCCCATTTCCCCTTTTCATTATTATTGATATGATCTTTAGTTCATTTATGAGAGTTCACATTCACTGTGGGTGTTTGGCACACATACGTGACGCATCTTCAATCTTTTTACTTCCCCTCTCCACCCGCTCCGCCCTCAGTTTCTTAGACCCCTTTCCACTTGCAAAAGCTCTATCTCTGTTTCCTTCTATCAATTCTTAATTCTGCCTGCTAAATCACTAAGTTGCCCAAGCAAGGCTGGAACTTGCAACCTCCTCAGCCTCCCAGAGCACTGGGATCACAGGTGTGCACCACCACACCTGGCGTAAACAAGTGAATTGTGTTAAAAATGAAAAAAAAAAAAAAAAAGTAAAATGAACTAGTTAAGATGTTCCTAAAACCTCATGATTATCACATGGGCAGAAGTGATTAGAAAACATCATCAATTTTAAAACATATCTAGGCCAGGCATGGTGGCACACACCTGTAATTCCAGTACTCAGAGGAGGCTGAGGCAGGAGGATCACCGCCAGTTTGAAGCCAACCAGGGCTACAAACTAAGTTCAAGGCCAGCCTGAACTGTCTCAAAAAGACAAAAAGAGAGACATCTTAATTTTAGAAATGAAAGAATATGAAAAAATAAATAACTATAAATATGGCAATGAAAGTCATCCTATTCAAGAAAACATTATGATTCAGCATTCATTCAATTCTTTTGTGTTTTGTAATGTTTAATAATATTTTTCAGAGGCATCGTTTACTTTCTTAAATTTATTTCAAAGTAGACTTATTAGCCAGGTGTGGTGGTGCACACATGTAATCCCAGTACTCAGGAGGATCACCTCAAATTTGAAGCCAGTCTGGGCTAGATAGTTCAAAGCTAGCCTGAACTACATAGCAAGACTGTCTCAACAAAACAAAACACAAGCAATCAAAACAGTTATTTTCTTTAAAAACTGTGTAAAGAAAACATGTAAAATTTCTATATAAAAGTGTTAACAGGGCCTGGGGATGTAGCTCACTGGTACAGTGCCTGCCTGGTAGGTGAAAGGCCCTGAGTTCAATTCCCAGTACCAAAATGACATAACGTAATAAAATAAAGTAACATAAAATATAGCATGGCTTTGTATTAAAAAAAAAAGGGTAACAGAGACAGGTGTGGTGACACATGCCTATAATCCTGGACTTAGGAGGCTGAGGCAGGAGGATCATTGGGAATTCAAGGTCAGTCTGGGCTACATAGTGAGCTTAATTAAGGCCAGCCTAGACTACATAGCAAGACCCTGTCCAACCCCCCCCCAAAAAAAGTGTGACTGTATTGAGAAAAAAGTTAAAGCCAAAAATACATGGAGTAAAATATCTATGAATTCGAAAACTCAGTAGTATATATATTTCAACCGTCCCCAAACTTATTCAACAAAAGTCAGCGGCCCCCAAGATCTGGTCACGGCCATGGTAGAACCCAGGCAGCTTGCACAAAGTAGCAATTTGCCCGCCCTCTTGGTAAGCACCTTGCTCTGGTGTGAGCCAGGAGGAGACTCAGTAGCGTCTCCTGTGAGCCTACCAGTGCACGGCCTGGGAATCAAACATACCAAACCCCCCCACACACCTCCCACTCCCCCCATCTCCCACCCCTGTTAGCAACTGGGGACAGAGGTCTGAGCATCTCTTGGGAGGATGACCATACACAATACAGTAAATATGGGGGATCTCCTTCTATCTTCTGTTTGAAAGCAAATGTTTTCACTGTTTTATTTCATTATGATTGTTTTACTCTATTCAATATTCTCTTTTGATTGGTTTTATAATGTTGTCCTTGGTTTGATTTCACTATACCTAATTGGCTAGACAACTATTGTGAAGATAACAAGATATATACTACGGTACATATTATGGTTATCCTGGTAACCTGCTCTAAAGTTCTGTACCGATTTCACCACATTGTCTCAATTGACTTTGTTCTGTCTTGTTCTGTTGTAGTTCTACTACCTTCAAAAAAAATTTTAAAAAATAAGAAAAATAAATTTATTCAACACACTTTCAATTGAAGTTCTAACAAGCATACTTGCAGAATCTCACAAACTGATTGTAAAACGTATAAGGAAATGTAATGAGTCAAGCAACAGCCAAGATATCACTTATTAGACATAAAGAATTATAAAACTAGAGTAGGGCTGGGCAGAATGGTACAAAAGTGTAATCCTAGAGCCGGGTGTGATGGCTCATGCCTGTAATCCCAGCACTCAGAAGGCTGAGGCAGGAGGATCATTGTGAGTTCGAGACCAGCCTGGGCAAGAAAGTGAGCTTAAGGCCAGCCTGAACTGTGTAATGAGACCCCGTCTCCAAAAAAAAAAAAAAAAAACAATAACAAAAAGTGTAATCCTAGCTATGTGGGAGGCTAGGGCAAGATCACAAGTTCAAGTTCGATATGGGCAACTTAGCAATACTTTGTCTTAAAATTTTAAAAAATGAAACTAAAAAAGACTACTTGGATAGGTTACTGGTAGAGTACTTGCCTAGTATACATGAGGCGGCCCTGGGTTCAATCCCTAATATTGGGGGCAGGGAAGGGAGTAGTGATTCTCAAACTTTATGATCTTATAATTCTGTAAATTATTGACGGAGGAGGGTTGTTTCATTTTGGAGACAGGGTCTTGCTAAATAATTCAGGCTGGCCTCAAATTCATAGCAATCCTCCTGCCTCAGCTTCTCAAGTGCTGAGATTACAGGCATGTGCCACCATGCCCACCTTATTTCTAGAAATTAAGCTCTAAAAGCTTTAACTTAAGTGAGTTACATCTATTATAATTATTTACTCATTCATTTAAAAATACAAAATCCATCACATATGTTATCCATATGTAAACATGAATAGTATTTTTGATGGAAAAAATAATTTTCCTGAAACAATAACTTGTAAGAGTGGCACTGTTTTATAAATCCTGTTAATGTTTGAGCTAATAAAAGGCAGTTGGATTCTCATATTTGCTTGTGCATTCAGTATCACATGCCACGCACCTCTAGAAAAGTCCTACAATAAACTTTCAAGAGAGTAAAGCAAATTATATCTTCATGTTAGTATAAAAAGTACTGTAGTTCTGACCTGGCAGACTCCCTAGAACAGTCTCAGGAACCTTGTATAGTCCCCAGACCACACTTTGAGAACTCCTGAAATACAGTACTACTTACAAAAATGGGAAATAGGTCCAGCAACAGAGAAAAGAATGGAGTAAGAGAGCCCAGACAAGCCCTTCTACACACTCTCCTGATTTATGCCAAAGGTGGCTCTGCAAAGCCAGAGGAAGTCTTTCCAATAAATTGTACCACAATAACAAAATCAGATAGAAATAAAGGAAAAATAACTGACTCACCTCATACCACTAAATAAATGTGTATACCACAGTATTGCTCTAAATGTTAAAAGTAAACAGTAACAGAAAATAATAGATGTTATTCACACCAGGATACAAAAATCTCTAATTTCAAGGGAAAAGTTTGATAATTAACTGCATTAAGAATTTCTACTGCCTCTTGTGATGACACACGCCTATAATCCTAACACTTGGGAGGGTGAGGCAGGAAGATCTTTGTGAGTTCAAGGCCAACCTGATTAGCAAGACCTTGTCCCAAAAAAGAAAAAGGAGAAAAAAAAAGAATTTCTACTAATAAAAATACCTCAACCCTATAATCCCAGCTACTCAGGAGGCTGAGGGAGGGAGGAGGATTGCAAACTGGTTTGAGGTCAGTCTGGGCAACTTAGTGAGATTCTGTGTCAAAATAAAATAGTAACAATAATAAAAAAGTTGAGGATGTAGCTTAGTGATAGGGTACCTGCCTACCATGCACGAGGTCCTGGGTTTTACTCCCAATACTGCAAAAAAACAAACAAAACCCTCAAGCCTTTAACAGAAGAAAAAGTCAAAGAGTAAAATTATCTGCAATATAGATAAAACACATGAGAGAAAAAGACAAAAAAACTAAAAGAGGGTTTAAAGGGAGAGGAAGGGAATGGGGGAAAAAAAGACTAACAAGGTCTTTCAAAGAGAAGATCTCCAAATGGCCAAAATAGTATAAGAAGGGCTTCTCAATCTTAGCAGTAATTGGAGAAAAGCAAATGAAAACCAAAGAAGAATGTTAAGTAGTACAATCATTTTGGGAAACTATTTCATGGTTTCTAATACTCACCTACTCTCTGACCCAGATATCAAGTCCCAGATATATACTCAAGAGAAATGAATACATATGTAACAAGACTTGCAAGACCATGTTCACAGCAGTTTAATTCACAATAGCTATACCCTAGAAACAACAATCAACAAAAAAATGAATAAGCAAATAGTAATACAATCATATAACAGAACTCAATGTTAAAGAAAAACTGAGACAACCAACGACTTTAATGAATTACAAAACCTTTATACTAAGTAAAAGTCAGACATTAAAAAATACATACTGTATGAGCTCAATTATATGAAGTTTCAAACACAGGCAAAACAGTGCGGTCAGAACAGAAGCTTCTGACTGAAACAGAGCACAAGAGAACTTGGTAGGGTGAAATAAATGTGCTACATCTTTATGTGAATAATGACTACACATAGGTACTTACACACACAAAAAAAATTCAAGCTGTATATTTAAGATTTTTGCATTGTATAGCTTACTAATATATTATGAAATATGCCTCATTTATATACAAAAACCCATTACATATATACCAGAATAGTTAATAAAATATAACAGATTGATAATTCCAGGCTTGGCAAAGAGGTATATAATCAGGAAGTCTCACATTGGTAGGAATGTAAACTAAGACAATCATCTTAGAGAACAGTACTACGGCATTACCAACTGAAACTGAAGATGTACAGAAATGTTCAAAGAAGTATTCATAATTCTGCAAACTAGGAACAACTTAAATGTCCTTCAAAAAGAAGATGAATAAATCAACTGTGATGTATCCATATACTAGATTATTATTCAGTAATGGCTAAGGAATAAACTATATCTCCATAAACATAGGCTGAGTCATAAAATAACATTCAGAGAAAGCAGCCAAGTAAAGAAAACAAATTAAAAGGTTCCATTTATACAAGCTTCAAGAGCAGACAAACTCAACTACCAAGTTTGGATGCCATCTTGGTTAGAAAAGAATGTGATGATCATAAAAGTTGGGTTTAGAATTTACTTTTGAGAAGGAAGAAGAGCACAGTTGATGGGGAGAGGTTAAGGAGGGCTTTCTAGGGTGCTGGCAATGGTTCATTTTAGGTCCTGAATGTTGGCTACAAGGATTAAACTTTGTGAACATTACAAGACGCACAATTCAGTGATTTTTCCATACGCTGTTAGAGAGTTCACAATTTTAAAAGGTTAAAAACAAACTATTGGGCCTTGTGACTGATTGGATTTGGTCCGGGAAGGAAGAATCACACACAAGGTATAGGTTTCTGGCTTGCACACTGCTTGGGGAACAATGCCTTTCACTGATAGCAGACATTTTCACAGGAAGCTATGAATTAAATCTTAGACATGCTGAATATCAAGTACTTCTCAAAGAGCCAAGTAGAGATGTTCGGTAGGCAAGGAGATATGCAAACAAGTACTCAAAGAAGAGGTCAGGAATGGAGATAAAAATGCCTAGATTCACCCTTAAAGAAGCCATAAGCATGGATCTGATTAAGGGAAAGGAGTGACAAGAGGGCCTAGAGTCTATAACATTTAAAAACCAGGTATAGGAGAGTAAGAAGGAAAGGACTCAAGGGGTAGGAGAAAAACAAAGAACATGTCACGAACCATTAAGTAAGGAAAGAGAACATCTCATGAGTAATAGTTGATGTATCATCAGTGAGGACATAGATTATGTGTAATACTCAGCAAGCCAGTTTTTACTCCACCTTTCTGATTGATTTAAGCAGTATGCCAAGGCGGGGAAAGAACCCAATGCTTCTGACAATGGCTGAATGCTTTTATATATTCTCTTTGAGGAGCAGAAGAAAAATCTCCTCTTGCTCTTCTCTCTGAGTTGCAGGAAGGGCCAAGACAGATCTAAAAGCACTGAATGAGTCCGTGCACTGGGGAGAATTACTATGAAAAGGTCAGCACACGGGTGCCGGCTCACTTTCCTGCCTCATCCATGTGACTGAAATGAGAAGATTCACACACACCCCCACCCAACCCTCCCCTGTTCAAGGAACAGCCAGGGCAAAACCAACTACTTGGGCAGAAAAGGCCCAGGGCAGGTGGCCAGGCCCAGATCAGCAGTCAACCAAGGCAAATGGGCTCTCTCAGGTTACAGTTAAATCAGGCTCTACTCAGACCTTAGGCAGAACATCTTGTCTTGTTTGAGAACTGGAGAGATAAAGGGGGTCATCTCATGGTGTGTTAGTTTGAAACAATTTAAGCTTAACTAGCATTCCTGCATGAATGAACTAGGCTCTTTGTAATTCTGCATCCTGCAGTTCAGTGCCCGAGTCCTAGTTAAGTGGGGCCGGAAGCCCCATGGTAGAACACTTGCCTAGCATATACAAAGCCACTACACTCAAATGAACAAAGAGCTTCAGGAGGCTGAAGCAGAAGGATCATTGGGAGTTCAAAGCCAGCACAGGCTACATACTGAGTTCAAGGAGAGACCCTGTCTCAAAAGCAACAACAGTAACAAAAAGAATTAACTTTGAAACAGAACAAAGATTTACGAACTATTTAGCAATAGACACTATTGGTTGATTGCCTAGGTAGTGGACTATGCCCACACTTATGCCTGCTGTGGCAGCCATCATCTTAACCTCATTTAACAAGTAAGTGAATCAGAGACTTCAGTCATTAGTTCAGTGTCACAGAGTAAGGTAAGACAAGGCAGAACTGGGATTTCAAACCCTAATTTCAAACCTGTATGTTCTACTCTTAGACCTGTGTTTCATAAAGTAAAATATGTATACTTTTGAATAGAAGTACATATATTTATTTAATATGGGATAAAAAAATTGGCAACTGACCCATCAATTAATGAGGTCTTATTGCCAAGGGTTTTGGGGTTTCTTTTTTTTGGAGGGGGTGATGGTAGGGTGGCAGTGTCTATGTTACCCAGGCTGGGCTCTATGAATTTTGTTATGATTATGTATTATCTAAAGAATTTTTTTAAAAAATTACTTTCTGCAACTTTTTAAAATAAAACAAGAGAAGGGGCTGGGGATTTAGCTCAATGGCTTAAGCTCCTGCCTGGCAAGCGTGAGGTTGTGAGTTCAATCCCCAGTGCCAAAAAAAAAAATAAAAAATAAAATAAAGTAAGAGTAAAAGCACTACACCAATTTATACTATCAAAAAACTGAAAATATCCTTCATGTCCAACAAAAAAAGCAAAAGTTCAGTATAGAAATAGTCCCTAACAATTAATGACATAAAAAATAATGACATTACGGAAAAACAATCATAATACAGAGCCAATTATAATAAAACCTTGAGGGCTTATGCATCCTATACCATGGTAAAGCCTCTTTAGCATTAAGAGAACACAAAAATGAGCATGGGGGCAGACTTGATGAGATTTCTGTCAACAAATGAATTCTAATGGCTATCTTTCAAATACATTTATTTTATGACAAAACAAAACCATAATAAGAAGCTAGATTAAAATATCAATAAGTGATTCAAGAATAAAAAGGTACACATGTTCACTGATACTAAGATTGGCTAATGAAACTGCTTTTTTCCCCAAGTTAATCTAAAATTCAGTGCAATTCAAATCAAAACCTCAATAGGAACTTTTCTTTGGAATTTATCTAAATTTCTCCTGAGAGAAATTTAGGCATGGTGCATACATCTTAATTCCAGCACACAGGGAGGCTGAGGCAGAAGGCTTACATAATGAGTTTGAGGCCAAGCTGAACTACAGTGAGACCCTGTCTCAAAAAACCAGAATAAATAAATAAATAAATAAATAAGTTAATAAAAATCCCACTGAAATAGTAAATGCTGCCAGAAGTAGTAGCGCACACCTGTAACCCTAGCACTTTGCAAGGCTTAGGCTGGATGATTACAAATTCAAGTCTAGCCAGAGGAACTCAGCAAAACCCTCAAAATAAAAAAAAACTAAAAAAATTAAAAATAGAAAAAGTACTAGAGATGTAGCTCAGTGTATAGGCCCTGGGCTCAAAACATGCAAACAGCTAAGAAAAAAATCTGAAAATAAGCATGTGATTACCAGATATCAAATTTACATACATGCAAAAAAAAATTTATACATAAAGGCACAGAAGAAAAGGGAACTGTGGTAGTGGAGTAAATGCAGGCTGACATCACTGGAAGACAACTGAGAATCCAGAGGGAATTCATGAGTTTAGGCAGGAAAGTCTTGTGGCATTTTAAAAGTAGACAAGTCAATAAATAGCCTATCCACTTAGAAAAAGTCAAGTTAGATCCCTACCTCACACTCTACACAAAACTAAATTCACACAAACTAAAAGAGCAAAATGTGAAACAAATTTCAAACAAAATATATAAGAATTAAAATAAAATCTTGCAATGGCAGAGATTGTACTAAACAATACTAACAAGAAAACCCCAAAAGCTGTAAACATCACAAAACTAGACCTTCTATATAGATAACATAAAATTAAGGCAAGCGTCAAACTAGGAGAACATACATGTAACAAATGATTAATTACTGTATCTTAAAAATGTCTACTAATCAAAAAGAAGGAAAAAAAGGAATGAACAGGCAATATCCAAAAGACAAATGTGATAATATTGTTGATTTTTTTTGGTACCAGGAATGGAACTCATGACGTCATGCTTGCCAGGCAAGCACTTACGCCACTGAGCTAAATCCTCAATCCTCAAAAGACAAATGTATAAAAATTACAGACTCATCTAACACCTCATTAATGATACTGTAGATATTTAAGGGGTTTTTTAAACACTAAATTATAAAGACACATTTACCTGATAACAAACTTGGAAACCCCTTTCCTAAACTTAAAATCTATGAAAAATATTACCAAGAAATAGAATTAAAATTTTCAGGGCCAAGGATATAGCTTAGCAGCACAGTCCTTGCCTGGCAAGCACAAGGCTCTGAGTTTGATTCCCGGTGCACAAAAAAATTTCATCTCCTTAAAAAAATCTGAAGCTGGGTGTGGGGGGCACATGCCTATAATCCCACCACTTGGGAGGCTGAGGCAGAAAGAGTGCCCTGTTTCAAGGCCATGCTGGGCTTGAATGAGACCATGTCTTCAAAAAAAGGAGACCAGAGATATAACAAGAAATAAGCTGGGCGTGGTAGTGCACACCTGTAGTATTGGCACTCAGGAGGCTGAGGCAGGAAGACTGCCAAGAGTGGCCAGTCTGGACTATATAATGAGTCCAAGAGCAGCCTGGACTACACGGTGAGACCTCATCTCAAAAAAAATACAAAAACAAGAGCTGGGGATATAGCTCAGCGGTCCAGTCTTTGCTTGGCAAGCACAAGGTCGTGAGCTCGATCCCTGGTAGCAAAAAAAAAAAAAAAAAATTTTGGAAACAAAACTAAAAACAAAAAAATGAAGTATTTTTCCAAGTAAAATTTTATGTGGAGCTATAAGAAGTATTCTATATGTATCTTTTCTACTTAGTGTATTTTTAAATTCAGATTTATAATATGTACAGTGAAAATTGAGCTCTTCTAAACACAAACTTTATTTTATGGATGACTGAGCAGTCAAACTTGTTTTGATAGTATAGCATCAAGTACCTGATTCACAAAGATGAACAGCTATAATGGTTAACTTTTTGTGCTTTTTAAAAACAGCACATTAATGTTATCTAAGGGTTCAATTATACATAAGAGTTAAAACATTCCCAAGTTATACCTGATATTAAGGAATGTGAATACTTGGTAATTACAAGTATTTTTATAAAAAATTTTAAAAAACATATGCTATTCATGACATCAAGATTGACACAGAATGCAGTCACATGCTATCATACAAAGGCAATGAGTTTGTGTTTTGCTTTGTTTTTCAATACTGTACTGCGTGTTGATCTTATGGCTTCTGCACTGAACTATATCCCTAGCTGTTTTCCATTTTTTAAAAATTTGAGGACCAAGGATTTAGCTCAGCGACTTAAGTGCCTGCCTGGCAAGTGTGAGGTTGTAAGTTTGATCCTCTGTACCAAAAATAAAATTTTAGACAAGACTGTGCTATCCTAGGCTGGGGGTTTAGCTCAGTGGCATAAGCACCTGTCTGGCAAGTACGAGGTCATGAGTTCAATCCCTGGTACCAAAAAAAAAAAATTGTGCTAACTTACTCAATTGCCAGAGCTCCTTCTGCTTGTACAGATCATAAGGATTACCAGCATGTACCAACACATGGGTTCCATAGTACTAAATCTGCTCATATACTTTCACATGGACCAATAAGCACTGGCCTGAATTTTTAAGATGCCAGTAAGTCGGGCATGGTGGTGCATATCTGTAATGCCAGCACTCAGGAAGCTGAAACAGGAGGATAGCTGCAAGTTCAGGATCAGCCTGGGCTACAACATGAGCTCAAGGCCAGTCTGAACTTCACAGTGAGTCCCTGTCTCATAAATAAATAAATAAAACGAATGCCACTAAAAAGCTATAGCCTTACTCCCAGGTGTGGTGATACACACCTGTAGTCCCAGCACTAGAAAGCTGAAACAGGAGGAGGACTACCTCAACTTTAAGGCCTGCCTACACTACATAGCAAGTCTCTTTCTCAAAAAACAAACCGGGCACAGTGCCACATTCCTGTAATCCCAGCACTGCAGAGGCTGAGACAGGAAGATCCCCACAGAGTTTAAAGCCAGTGTAGACTACATAGTGAGTTCAAGCCCAGCCTGAACTATATAGCAAGACCGTCTCAAAAAAAAACAAACAGGTATAGTCTACAAACTAGTTTACTGGCATTATAAAAATTTAAACATTCTTCCTTTTGCTTATTTTCTCCCAGGAAATCTAAATGCACTGCCTTTTTCAGTTTTGCTTTTTTAGCCGAGGATTTAGCTCAGTGGCCTAAGCGCCTGCCTGGCAAGCACAAGGTCGTGAGTTCGATCCCTGATACCACAAAAAAAAAAAAAAGCTAGTTTTGCTTTTATACTTTCAGAAGAGTCTTTTCAGATATCACCAGTTTTAGATGCAGTGTGGTTCTATGCAACTGTACCACACAGAACTGCTCCACCCACCCCGTAAGGTGTCCTTCTGCTACCTCTATAGACACACTTCTCCCCGCCATCACTAACTCCTAGCAAGCACCATTCTGTTCTCCATCACTAGAGTCCTGTTATTTTGATGTTATATAAATGCAATCAGGTAGCACATCTTTTTAGACAGGGGCTTTTTTTCACTCAGCATTAACCTCCTTGATATAACTTGGCAGTACAAATCAGCAGTCTACAATATATTAAAACTTAGCATAGCTATTCATTTGAATATATATAAATATTTATAGTGCTTTAAAGTTTAAGATGTTAAAATATGAAATCAAATGCTTATGAAATCCCTGTTTCACTGACAAGGATTCTGATGACCAAATTTGAAAATTGGAATAGTATAGTGACAAGTCTAGTATAACCTAGTGCAAGTACTTGATTGGAGAAAAGCCCAAGGCTCAGTGCTAAAGTTTTATCTGTGCTTGTAAGAACACAGTATAAAAGAATGTTTCATTTTAGATTTCTCTGTGCAGGCTCTAGATTCCAGTCCTTGTCTATGGGATGTTCAAACAGGACCACCTGTGCTGTGTTCCTAACAGCCAGTTTCCCTTCCAGTGCTGGTCCCTGGAGTTCTTCCTGATCAGCCAAGAGATGATCATCCCTCCTTGGCTCCTAGTTCTGCATGGAGATTTATCCAGCACCACAACCCAGTGGCTCAGTTCTCTGTCCCTCTACCTATACTAGTTCCCAACAGCTGTCTCACAAATAGCTACACCAAGTTGCAGACTCACACTCTCCCCTTCTCCCTACCTGCAGGCACCCATGTTCATGCCACATTCTCAGGACAACTGGCACACCCCACTGCATATCTGCCAAATCAAAAGTGTGACAAATGCCAAGTCTTCACAGGTTTGGGCTTAGAAGGCAAATACTCTACGAACTTCTTAAATACCATGCCTTCACAGAAATGCCTGTGCTTTTCCAAAAAGACACTTGAAACAGGTAAAAGATAGAATACAAACCCTAGGTATTTTTGTCATTTAATTTTTGTAAAAACAGCACAATATTTTTTTCAGTTTTGGCTGATATAGGTATCATTATACCAATATCAGATCTAAATGGAATTAACAGTGGTGGTAAAGAGCTTGGATTCTTCAGCCAGATTACCTGGCTTAGAATTAAACCTCTGCTACTAGTCTGTCTGGATCATGTTTCAGTTACATTCTGTGTGCCCAGTTTTCTCATCTGTAAATGGTGATGTCACCTATTTATAGGACTGTTAAAATATATGTAAAGCATTTAGAATACTGTTTAGCACGCAGTAAGCATTATCTGTAAGCATTAACATTTATCTCTACTTCTTAGACTGAATTCATACTGCCTGTGAAATTTCTGTATCAATGAACAGTAATAACAATATTTCTTAAATTCAAATGAGTTATTCAAAACTATTAGAACAAATGTTCTTTCATACACTAGCAGTTGTTAACATTTCATTAAATATGAATACAAGCACTTAAAAGTATGGTGGTGATGGAAAAGCAAGACACAGGTCAGAATGTATACCTTTGATTTTTTATTTTTTTTGTTGTTGTACTGGGGATCGAACTCACGACCTTGCGCTTACCTTTGTATTTTTTTAAAAATGGTGGGAACCAGGAATGGTATAATCACAGCATTTCACAGGCTGAGGTAGGAGGATGGTCACAAGCTCGAGGCCAACCTAGGCTGCCTAGTGAGTTCAATGCCAGCCTGAACTACACAGCATGACCCTGTCTCAAAAAACCAAATAAATAATTTTTTTTCTAAATGGTGGGAATCATATGGTGATCTTTATACTTGTGAATGCAAGTTTCACAGCTGTCTAGGAAGAGGGCGAAGTACCTGTCTAGGGGAAGGAGTGTAGAGGAGACTTCTCACTGTACAGCTGTCTTCTTACCTTTCAAATCTGAAGCAGCAGACCCATTATCCATCTAGAATTTAAAACCTGGGTTAGTAGAAAAGCTCTAAAAACAAGTGCTCTGGAAGCCAGGCTTCTAATCTTAATCTTTCTCTACCTGTGCTACCTTAAGGAAGTTTCAAAGCCTGAGTCTCTGCTGGACAAAGCAAGAAGCAATAAAATTTTCAAGAGATTTTTTTTCTAATGCTAACAATGTACTATGTCTCAGTAGGGGATGAGTAGTAAAGAGATGTTTTTGAAGATATGGGAACGGTGCAAGTCTGACACTGAACAAGGAAGCTGTGCAGACTTCATTTTCTATACTATTTAGTTTTTTAAAATTGTCAAGCCTATTAATCCTTAAAAATTTATACTATTTTACACAGAAACCCTCCTTAGAGGTGGTCTAATAAACTTATAGGAAATATTTATAAATTCTGCATTTTATTTTCTCTTGTACTATTTCTGAAATTGTTTCAAATGGATTTTAAGACTTGATGACGTGTTGTGGGAGTAAATGATAAAATATACTAATATAATTCATGTTTGAATGTATAAACAACTCTCCCTAAAACAAGAAAAGTATTCTACTTAACAGCATTTATTTTATTAATCACTGCAAATAATGTAAACTCTCCAATCCATGGTAACAGCTATGAGATATACTTTACCTCAGGTAAATTCGAGTTTCACCTTTAAGCTTTACAATTTCTGGCAGAGTCTGCTTTAGTATCCCTACTTAACTAACACACAGAGAGACCAAGGCGCCACAAAGATAAGTGACAGGCTTGAGTCACTTATGTGAGAAGGGGCACGCTCAGTGCACCAACTCAAGGGGCCGAGAAGTGCTTACTTAATGGTGACTGGCAGGCAGGCGCAGGTTTACAGCAGTTCACGTCAATTTATGGGAAACCAGGGAGAAATAAAACCACAAAAGTAAATTTTTCAACAAACCTAAGTGATTCAATTTAACAATCTTTTATTCTACGTTTGTTCTTTCAAACTGAACTATAATATCCTTTTTTAAATGAAATGATGTGGCCATAGATAGTGGTGTAAGTTATTGTTGTGGTTTTTTATTGACTGTACTGGGTAGAATTTTTTAAACTGGCAAATCTATTCCAGTCTTCCTATCTGGAGGAAAACAGAAATAGTTCACATAAAATCTTAAAGTCTAGAAGTACTCTTATGTAATTATGCCTCTCAAAATACTAGACACCTTTACACACAGACACACACTTCCCTCAAGACTCTCATTAATCTCTACCTTAATATATTTCAATTAGGAAACTTCCTAATAGAGTCATGATAATATAGTAAACTTACGCAACCCAAAATCGTATGAGTTAACATCAGATTTTGGGCAAGGACCTTGCTCAGAATCATTTCACCTATTAACTGTTCTCATCCTTTACCTTTAATTTTATTAACTCCTGGGTTCCAACTTTCCTTCTCTAAAATAGTCACATCTTTCACTACTACTGCTACACAGGAATCAATAGCCAAATAACAACAAGAAAACTAACTTGAGGTCTCAGCTTTCATTTAAAGGCTTTTTTAAGATGTTGAATGATGCTTATTCTATTCACTTCCAAATGAAAAGCAGTCTGTATTTTGGACTTAGGCTGCTTTAATTTCTAAATTTTCCTATCTTTATACATATGGCAAGTAAAGTATTTCTGTTATTAGCATGTTTTATTTCTCATTTCTTACCTGTCATTTGGCATGCATGGGATTTAAACTATAACTCACAACTTATTAAATTCACAATTTAAAATTATGAAGGAATACAGGTAATTTTCATCTAAATTATATTTTCAGATACCTTTTAACATCCTAGCTGTGGGATTGGGGATATAGCTAAGTGGCACAGTATCTGCCTGGCAAGCATGGAGTTGTGAGTTCAATTCCTGGTGCCAAAAACAAAACAAAACAAAACAAATAAAACAAAAAAAAAATCTTGTTATTTAATATTATTTTATTGTGGAATTTTTTTGTTTGCTTTTTTTTTATTTTGTTTTTTGGTTTTTTTCCTATTTTTTGGTGTCTTTGAAACAGGGTCTTCCTCTGTAATTCAGTCTGGTCTCAAACTCAGGGTGATTCTCTTGCCTCAGTCTCCCAAGTCCTGGGTGTTACAGGCGTGTGCCACACACCTAGTTATTGCACTTTATTAAAAAGAGGAAAAGAGGATGAAAATCTGGTTCTCGCAGTAACATAACTATGAAAATATTTAGTTTATACTTACATGGCTCAAAAACCTTTCTTACTGGTTTTTTGAGACAGGGTCTCATCATATTATTAGTTTAGGCTGGACTTGAACTCACAGTGATCCTCCTGCCTCAACCTCCTAAATGCTGGGGTTATAAGAGTACACCACCACATCCTGCAAAAACTCCTTTTAAAAGACAAAGGAGACCGGGCATGGAGACACATGTCTATAATCCCAGCACTCAGTAGGCTGAGGCAGGAGGAATGCTGTCAGCGTGACACGTTTGAGGACAGCCTGGGCTACATAGTTCAAGGTCTGCCTGAACTGCACAGTGAGACCCTGTCTCAACAAAAGCCAATTTTAAGAACTGAAACATACATTAAAGTACCCTTTGTGGATCAAATGTTAAGTGTAGCATTAAATTTTTTTTTCTTTGGTTTTTTTGTTTTTGGTACCGGGGATCAAACTCAGGACAGCAAACTTGCCAAGCAGGCGCTTATGCCACTGAGCTAAACCCCTAGCCCTAAATTTTTTATACATTACATGCCCCCCCAAAATCTAAAATTGGTAATAATTCTGCCTAAATTTCACATTAATCTAATATCTAGTTATTCTTGTATCTTGATACTTCAGATATCCTGCTGCAGTCTTTTCATTATGAATTTATTCAATCATCTAACTTTTGTTACATGGTACTTTTAAGTTTCAAAGTCCTTTCTAAAGAGGAAAGTAACATAAAAATGTATGCAAAAGGGCCGGTCAATTAGCTCAGTGGCATAAGCCTGTGCCTGGCAAGTGGAAGGTCATGAGTTCAATCCCCAGTACCAAAAAAAAGTATGCAAAAAACACACGGTGGTTGCTCAAGAGTACCTAAGGATCTAATAAGACTTAAACTGGTCCTAAATAACCAACAAACGAGTTTGTCACAGTGATGTATTTTGCACTGTAAACCCATATCTACATTATAAATGCATTTCTAAAACTGGAGCAGTCATAATGATAACTACTTTCCCACTAAAAGGCTACAGGATTTAGTTTAAGAGCAAAAGAGACAGAGTACCTTGTTCGTGAAAAAGCAGCTTCGAGTTTGTAAACAGAAGATAACTTCCATTGCTGGTTCATGTAACCATCAATATGTAGGTCAAAATAAATTAATGAGCTATATATATTTCTGTCTACCTAGCAATATACCGACGAACAGGAGGGGAAGACATTGCTTAAATGTAATTAGTGTTTACAAACGATCAAATTTTAAATCATCTCTTTTACAATTTTAAATGATCAATTTCACCTGGTCCAGCTCCCCAAAAGTCTCTATAAAAACGTAAATACTTTTTTCCAAAGAAACTTACCTAAGAAAATTTAATGTATTAAAATAAAATGTAGCAGACACATTAATTACTCTTCTAAAAAACTAAATTTACCAGTAACACAAAACAGCTCACCAAAGTGCATTTTAAAATTTTTTGTGGGTAACCCATTTACCTATTCACATTTCAAAGTCATCATAACGCTTAAAACACTATCATTGCACTAACTTACTATCTTTTACTCAAACTTAAACCAGACCCAAACTCTGGCCATTGTCCCCTTCCTGAGCTCACGGAAATCTACAGGGGTTAAATCCAAAAAATCAGCTACATTCAGTGTGGGTGTCTTCTCCCAGAGTGGAATCAGATTCCTGCCGCCCGCGAGTGTCCCCGACTCTAGAAGTCCACGGGTTCCCGAGTACAAAGAGGCCTGCGCCGCACGGAAACACCTGTACGGACGGCAGGAAGGCGGGGGAGCGGGGAGCGGAGCCCCGAGTCCGGCCCGGGCGGGGTCGATCGGGGACGATTGGGGAGCTCCCCGGACTCCCCGCTCCCTAGTCTGAGCCCCGCCAGGGCCCGGAGCCTGTCACCCACGGCCGGGCCCGTCCCCCGCTCGCCTCAAGCCCCGGCCGGGCCGCCCGGCCTCGCGGCCTCCCGCTGCCACCTCAGCGCTCCCGGCCTCCCCGCCCCGAGGCCGCCGCCCCCCGCCGTGCCCCCAGCCCCGCGCCGCGCTACCTGGAGACGAAGGCGGCCGAGCACCTCACCCACGGCCCCAGATCGCACAGGGCCCGGTGCTCCGGGTCGCGTTCCTTCTCCCGCTCCACGTGGTAGGCGTACATGGACAGCAGGATCCCCGCGGCGCACACGGCGCACCGCGCCACCCGCTCCCAGCGCGGCACAGACACTCTCAGCAGCACGGGCGCCGCCATCTTCCCCCCGCCTCCGCTGCCGCCGCCGCCGCCCACTGCCTCCACCTCAGCCGCCGCCGCCCGTCGGGGCCCGACCCAGCCGCCGCCGCCTCCGCCACCACCTCCGCCACCACCTCCACCGCCGCCGCCGCCGCCGCGCCCCATTGGCTCGGTCCCCTCCTCCGGGCCCCGCCCCACAGGCGCGCGGCCCAACCGCCCAGAAGGGAATGCGCCTGACAGGGCTGGGAAGGCGCGCGCGGGCGCGGAGAGGGAGGGCGGGCGCGCAACGGACGGAGGCCCGGCGGGAGGGAGGCAGGGCCACGGGAGGGGTGGGGCCACCGGTAGGGGGGCGGGACTAGCAAGGAGAGGGGCGGGGCGGGGTGGGGCGATGCACAGGGGAAAGGGCCACGACCTAGAGAGGGAGGGGCTGGGGAGAAAACGGGCGGAGCGGGGAGGGTGGGGAGGTGCGCGAAGGGCGGGGCCGCGGGCCGCGAAGGAAAGGGCCTGAGCCGGAGAACAGCGGCCAGCTGGCCAAGGTGGCTGAGTGCGTCGGGGCGGGGCCCGTGGCAGGGGAGGGGAAGGGCCAGCAGAAGGGGGAGGAGCCGGAAGCGCATAGGGGGCGGGGACAGCACCAGGGGCGTGGCTGGAAGGAAAGGGGCGGGGCGGTGGCGCGAAAGGATCTTGCGGGTCTGGGACAATGAACAGACTTCAAAGATAACACGGTGCATGACTGAGCAAGCCCTAGGCCCGGAGGTGACAATCAGTCGCCATCCTTTTTTCTTTTTCGTCATTGTCACTCGATATTTCTGACCCAATCCAAATGAACCGTGCTCGCAGCTCCATAGCTATGCTTCCTTGACATGACCAGCGCCAGCCCCACCCCCAGGCACCTCGTGTTCAACATGTGCAAAACTTTTCTTCTCGAATGTGCAAGACTATTTTTAAGTGAAATACAACTTTAAAGTGATTCGTGAATACCTCACTTCTCTGGAAGCTAAATTTAAAATAGCTTAACATAATTCATATGATACAGAAAAACATAAAAATGAACTTAAAAACTCAGGAAAAAAAATGACAAATCAGCGTGAAATGAAAGGCCAGGAATAGGAACACAGATAAGTGGGCCATGGGGGCTTTGCACAGTTATTAAAATTGAGCCACAATGGTTCTCGTCCTGGTGGCCGAACTAAGGAAAACACATGGAAGTAAATCTTGCTGAGAAGAATCATCCTCTTCTTGAAGCTTATTAGGTGTTTTTTCCTTGGTTGCAGCTCTCAAATTTTCAGAGGCTTTCTATAGTGATTTTGAATAATAAGGAATGTCTTTTTAGCTATCTATCCTTAGGTAACAAATTGCCCCCAAACTTTGCAGTTTAAAACAAGCAATAAACTTATTCTCTCACAGTTTTGGTGGCTCAGGAATCTGAATGCAGTTCTGGACCCCAAGGCTCAGGCGGTCTTTTGGTCTCTGTCCTCTCTGCCCCATGATCAGGTGACAACCAGGGCTGGAGTCACTTCAAAGCTGAGAATCATCTTTCAAGCTCACTCACATGGCAGTTGACAGGTCCCAGGGCCTCTCTGCTGAGGGACGGAGACATCGTTCCTGTCACTTGCAGCTTTCAGTAAGAAGCAGCTTCTACCCCGCCTTCCTCCCCAAGACCAAGGATCAAAGAGGAAGAGAGGACTGGCGATGTAGCTTAGGGGTAGAGCTAGGGGCTTGCCTAGCATGTGTGAGGCTTTGGCTCATAGAAAGGCAGAAGAAGGAAAAAGAGGAGAAGGGATGGGGAAGGAGGAGAAAGAGAAGAAGGAGAAGGAGAGGAGGAAGAAGAAAAAAAAGATCACAATCTTTTTGGAAATGGTATTTCATCACTTTTGCACACTCTATTAAAAAGAGAAACCCTAGGTCCAGCCCTGACTCCAAAGGGATAGAATTAAACAGGGGATGAATCCTAGGAGAGGGGACTTAAGGCTGTCTAGCACAGGTCTCACAAAGATTTCTGCTCCAACCCTCTAATAGTTTTCATAAATCTAAGTCAACCTTTTGTCCTGCAAACTCCCTCCTGTTGAATTCCTTTACTCAGCTAAAGAGATCTATTGATCATCTGTCCTCTTTCACTTATTATACCTATAAACCTTACGCATGTTGTTGTACACAGCAATTGTTATTTGTTTTATTACTGTGTCATAGCCTGTTGTATGAATAACTACAGTTTTATTTACCATTCTGCTGTTGATAGATATCTGGTTCATTTTTAGCTATGTTGAATCAAACTACTATGAACATACTGTAAATGTCTTTTGTTGTACATATGTATTCGTACATGAGATAATATTAGTAAATATTTCCTCTTGTCCATTTAGGTGCTCAAAGGTGCAGATGCCATCATGGAATTTGATGTGCAAGAGATTTATGGGAAAAGAGCAAGTCCTCCTGCTTACCACTCAAAAGCCAACACTTAGGACGCAAGAGTTGGTAAGAAAGAAATCAAGTTTAAATCAGGCGTGGTGACGCACGTCTGTAATACCAGTCTGTAATACCGGCTGAGGCAAGAGGATCCTTGCAAATTCAAAACCAGCCTGGGCTACAAAGTGAGCTCAAGGCCAGCCTGAGCTGCATAGGGAGACCCTGTCTCAAAAAAAAAAAAAAAGAAAAGAAAAGAAAAAAGAAATCAGGTTTATCCATGGACCAGCGCCCTGAGAATATGGGAGAAAGCTACTGCCACTCCCCCCCAACACACACACACACACACATACACACACACCATCTTAGGGAACTATGATATGCAAAAGAGCTTTAAAGGGAAGAGAAAGAGATACAGTTGAACACTATTAGGGGAGGCAACAGACTGTTTGGATTCCTCATCATCCAGAGCACTGTCTACTTACAGCTTTTGACCCCACCCTACCCCACTCTGGGCCAGAATGTTGACCTCCCATGGTCAACAGTACTACGGCCACAGCAGTTCCCGTGTTTTCTTTAAGCAAACATACTACTTCTATGCAAGTTAAGCCTCACAGCAAGTTACATGCTTTGTGTTGGTTGGTGGACAGCCCTACTCTAAGGATGGACGTTCTACATTCCGATATTATCTGAGGGTCACCAGCCTTACTAGATTTTGTAAATCTAAAGAAAGATCATGTAGCAGTTAGCATCTTAATCATTTAGTTGTGGGTTTTCTTTAAAATTTAGGTTTTGTTTTGTTTGGTACCGGGAATTGAACTCATAACCTTGTGCTTGCTAGGCAGGCGCTTGAGCTGCTGAGCTGAATCCCTGGCCCTTTTGTTTTGTTTTATATTTTGCTTCCTTCCCCCACCCTCGCAGTGCTGGGGATAAAGCTCAGGAACTGAGCATGCTAACGAGCCCTAGCTATAGCTCCACCCCTTTTGAGTTTGGGACGTTGGGACAACAGGGAGGGAACATCACAGGACAACTCCCAAGGGGGCAGCATGACAGTAAGCAAGGACAGCCTCCAGGCCACAGGGCAACTGGGAAAGCTCAGCAGTCTCATCCAGGCTGACAGGAAGGCCCGGGATAGACGACCAGCATGGAGCTGCTTAAAAGGCAGATCCAGTGCCTTGCCGTGGGCAGTCTTTGGCGGGCAGTAGACCAGTGAGCGTGTGCTCTCTGGTGAACACTGGTGAACCAAAGGTGTGGAAGCTACTGACCGACCAGCCCCCTTGTGGCAGTCTTGCTTGAAGAGAGATCTCAACGACCAATACAACCACGGCCACCAAGCCACCAGTTTTCCCAAGTCGTGATAGCTTTAGAACCTGGCCCTAGTGATTTATGATAATTCCTCTGACATTACCTTCCCTTTTGGCTTTGGACATTTTGATGGCTCTATTCAAAGAGCTCACTGTGTTTTTAAAATTGCCTTTCCAGAATGGAAGCAAAGTTTTTGTAAATAGTGAAGGGAAGAAAGGTTGAAGGGAGGGTAGGAGGTTGAGGAAAGAAAAACAAAGAATCAAGATATATCCAAGTACAGGGGCTGGGGGTTTAGCTCAGTGGTGTAAGTGCCTGCTTGGCAAACTCGAGGTCGTGACTTCAATCCCCGGCACCAAAAAAAAAAAAAAAAAAGATATATTCAAGTACAAATTCTCTATGATGAATGTGATCATTATGTATATCTAATAAATGGTACCAATAAACAATTAATTAAAAGTAAATAAAATAAATTGCCTTTCCCCAAAAAACAAATACACCAAAGAGAAACAAAAAAATAAAATAAAATAAAATTGCATATCCCTGACTAATGAATCTGAGCGCCTTTTCATACAGTGCTTAAACTGTTCTATTTTGTGATATGCTGTTCAAGTCCTTTGCCTACTTCTTAGCATCAGTTCTCTGTCTCTTTCTCTCTCTCTCTCCTGTATCAGAAATCAAACTCAGGACCTCGCATTTTCCAGGCAAGCACTGTGCTGCTGAGCTACCCCCGGCCCTCTTCTTTTCTTATTGCTAGAAGTTCTTTTTTGCAGAGGTGGGAACTGAACCCAGGGGCTTGAACATGCTGGGAAGCCCCTACCACTGAGCCACGCCCAGGGCCCAGAAGTTCTCTATGTGTTCTGCTACAAGTCCTTGGGCAGATGGTAATCTTCTCCCACACTCTGGCTTGCTTTTCCCCTCTTTAATGTTGCTTTTTGCTGAAAAGCAAAACAGAAGTCTTTAAATCCCTCATGCCCATTGGAGTTTTCACACAAACTCTTATTCACATCTCAGCTCTCTTTTTTCCTAGAAGCCTCACCTGCCACCCACTTTTGCAACCAGGGCTGGTGACACAAATCCTGCTCACCAGGCTTTCCCTCTCTCATTCTCTCTCACTCTTGCTCTTGTTTTCTAACTCTTAAAGTGTTGATTTCATTCTCTCTGCCCAGCTTCTTTCTTTGCATTCAGAAAGAAAAGTGACCTCCAGTAGTTCTCCATTTCATATCTCCATTCTGCATCACTGGAAAATGGAAAATGACTGCCTTTTATCTATTAAATAAAATGTATAGGCGGTCATTATTTTGGGCTCAGTTCTTGCACTAGGCCCCAACTGACCAAGCCAAAATGGAGTCTCCCTTCCATGACACCAAACATAAACTAAGCTGTTTATCCAACTTAAGAAATCAGGAGAGAGATGATAGCCAAATTTCCAGACAGGCCTGCATGATAAAGAAGTCCCCTCTGCTTTAAATCATAAGGAAAGTAATCTAATCTGCTTTTTGTTTTATGTTCTTTTCTTGTTCCTGCTCAAACTACCTTATAAAAACCAACCATCCAGCCATTCCCAATGGAGTACCTTATCTAAATCTTTAGATAAAATGTTGCCAGATTCATGAATCACTAATAAAAATCATGGATCTTGAATGTCTCCCCAAAGGCCCATGTGCTAAAGGCTTGGTGGTTAGTCTGTGGTATTACTGAGAGGCAGTGAAACTGAGGCAGGAGATTAGGGCACAGTCAGCCAACTGGGCAAGTGGGTGTGGTCTGCCAGTCAGAGATCCAGGACACATGTGCACAAGTTTTGCATCTGGGACTAATCAGAAGATGCAATCAATTCTGGTGTGGTGAGATCAAGCAGGTTTTTAATTTTTTCTGGGGTTGTTTGTTTATTTGGTACCAGGGATTGAACTCATGACCTTGCACTTACCAGGCAGGTGTTTACACCACTGAGCTAAATCCCCAGCCCCAAGCAGGTTTTTGATAGGCTGGCCTCCATCTGATGTCAGCCTGAGGAATGGGAGATACAAAAGACATTGGCGATTGACCTTATGGTCACTGTGCTCTCTTTCTCAGTGGCCCACTTTCACTGTGCAGGACATATTTCTTTTCTTACCTTTAATAAAGGTAAAACCTTGCTACCTTTGACACATCTTGACCAATTCTTGGTTCAAGACAACAAGCACCTAGAAAGAAACACTAGAAAGACCTCACAGCATCCCAAAATCCTGGTAACAGAATCTCCAGGAGTTAGGGTCTGAAGGAAGAACGTCAGGTCATTGGTGGCGTGTCCTTGAAGGGATGTTGGAACGCTGACCCCTCTCTCCCTTTCTCCCTCTTTTTGTTTCCCAGCTGCCATGAAGTAAGTGTCTTTGCTTCTTAACCACACATTCTTTACCATAATGCTCTTCCGCACCATGGGTCTAAACCACAATGGAATCAACCAGCTGTGGGTAGAAACCTCCAAATTTGTAAACTAAAACAAATCTTTTCATGCCAGGTATAGTGACACATGCCTGTATCCCAGCACTCAGGAGGCTGAGGCAGAAGGATTGCCTATGAGTTCAAAACCAGCCTGGGCTACATAGTGAATTCAAATCTAGCCTAAACTACACAGTGAGACCCTGTATCAAAAAAAAAAAAAAAAAATTAGCTGGGTGTGGTGGTGCATGCCTATAATCCCAGCACTCAGGAGCTGAGGCAGGAGGATCCTTGTGAGTTTGAGACCAGCCTGGTCTACAAAGTGAACTCAAGGCCAGCCTGAACTGCATAGTGAGGCCTTGTCTCAAAAAGACCAAAAAAATTCTTTTTTCCTTTAAGCAGATTATCTTAGGTATTTTGTCATGGCAATAAAAAGCTAACACAAACCAAATGGATCTAAGCTAAACTTGTTCAAATGCTGTCTTTTGCCCAGAGTAGTGACCCATGCCTGTCATCCCACCATTCGGGAGGCTGAGGTAGAAGAATTACTGTGAGTTTGGGACCAACTTGGGCTAGAGAGCAAGTTTAAGGCCACCCTGAACTGTGTAGTAAAACCATGTCTCAAAAAGACCAAAAAAAAAAAAAATGCTGCCTTTGGGTCCATCCCTTAATTCCACTGTAAAAAGCACTGCTGAGGAATCTTGATGCACTGGTCAGTGAGGGTCCTTGTGGCTAGAGATAGGGATAGTAGATGGTGGCCCCCACAGATCCACAGGTTAGATCCTGCAAAGGAGTGGCCCACCCAGGCCACTGCTTCAAGGAACCAGAAGCAGGAAGCAGGGAACAGGAAGGGGAAGCTGGTGTGACCCAGCAGAGGCCAGGGCTGGGTTATAACTCTGGGGGAATGCACTTGCCTAGCATGTGCCTGTGTCACACTCAGCACCACAGACAGAAAAAAGCGGCTAAATCGTTTAATGTATGAATATTTATCCAGCATCTACTCTATGCCAAGCGCAGTTTCAGGGGTTAGGGTGACAAATCCTTCCCTCCACAGCTCGTGTTCTCTCGGGAGCTGGGTGGGATTTGTCCCTGCTGGGGGATCCCAGCCAAGAACCCTGGTTGGTGTAACCAGAAGTTTCTCTGCAACAGACAGGCAGAGCCGGTCGCCTCAGTCACCGTCTCATCATGGAGACACCGTGCCTGACACCCACAGCTCAAAGGAGCACGGGGTGACTAGGGCTCCTGATCACAGGTCCTGGTCAGCAGGCTCCAAGGCAGAAGCTCCTGGCAGAGGGACCTGGTGGAAGGAAGATGCTCACGTCATGGTGACCAGGAAGCAGAGAGAGAAGGGAGAGCCAGGAAGGGCGATGCGCCCTTCCAGGTCACACCCCAGTGATCTGCTCCCTCCACCAGCCCTGCCTCCCACAGTCAAGTCAGCCATTGCTCCCCCATAATCCAGTCATCTCCCAAGTATGTGAGGCCACTGGAGAGCTAAGTAACAGCTGCAGCCTGTGCCCGGCAGGCATAGTTCTGGGAGGTCCCTTTGTGCCAATCCAAGAACATAAATGTTAAAAGTTATGCATTGATGAAAGCCTCATACATTGCTACTGATAATGTAGTTTTTGTTTTGTTTTGTTTTTATGTTTTTGAGACAGGATTTCATTATGCAGTTCAGGCTGGCCTCAAACTCACTCACAGTGATCCTCCTGCCTCAGCCTCCCAAGTGCTGGGGTTACAGTTGTGTACCACCATGCCTGGCTGTGCTACTGGAAATGTAAAGTGGTTCATTCCCTAGAAAAACAGCCTGCCAGTTCCTCAATAGGTTAAACATAAAACTACCAAGTGATCCTATAATTCCACTCCTGGGTATATATACCAAGAATACTGAAAATATCTGTGCACTCAAAAACTTGTACATAAATGTTCATGGCAGTATTATTATAAGTCCATCAGTTTATGCATAAATGCATAAACAAAATTCATATGCATACGATAGAATATTATTCATCCATAAATAGGGGTGAAATACTGATATGTGCCTCAGTATGGGTGCACCTTGAAAAACACTATGCTATGAGGACAGGCCGTGACATAAAAGGCCACATAGTGTATGATTCCAGATATGTGAAATGTCCAGAAGAGGCAAATCTCCGAAGAAAGAAAAGTTAGTGGTTACTGAGGAATTGAGTGGGGGAGAAGGGAGAGTGGACGCTAACAAGTACAGAGTTTGTTTTTGTTTTTTTATCAGTACTGGGGATCGAACTCATGACCTCGTGCCTGCAAGGCAGACACTTATGCCGCAGAGCTAAATCCCCAACCCATGTACAGGGTTTCTTTGCAGGCTGATGAAAGTGTTCTGGAATTAGCCAGGGATGACAGATGCATGATTGTATACCTTCAAAAGGGGAATTTTATGGGAGGTGAGTTATATCTCATCGTTTTATATTTTTACATCTGTACATAGAGGATCTCATGCAGTGTAATTGGTTGCTTGGTGTCTGCTTTAACCAACCATGAAGTCCATAGTAACTGGATGTGACTCACTCTCCAATGGCACTTCGGTGCCTGGAACTGTAATAAATGCTTCACACTTTTGGGTGGATGAGACCAGCTGAAACACTGCTCCCAGAGCCTGGACTCCCCACAGGGTCTCACACCTTCTCATCTTGTTCCAAGTCTCTTGCAGGTATTAACTTCCTTAATCCTGAAAACAAGTTTTGAAACAGGACCTAGCGTTTTATGCTTTGTGATTTAGGAAACTGAGGCACAGAGACGCAAAGTAAGTTGCCAAAAACCACACAGTTAATAAGTTGTAGGACTTGGAGTCAGATTGCAATAGTCTTACTCTCAGATTTATGTTTATAAACCCTGTACCATGAGTTAATACACAGAGAAAAGTAGAATTTTACCACCATGTAACCTAACAGGCATCATACTTTTACTTTTGGTGATGCCAGACATCAAACCCAGAGCCTGGTGCATGCTAATCCAGCTCTCTACCACTGAGCTACATTCCCTGCCCCTGTATTACGGTTATTTATCTTACTTATATCTGTCTCTCTCACTACAGTTTAAGCTCCAAAAGGGCAGAGCTCTTCATCTATTTTGTTAACTACTGTATCTGCCTCTAGGACAAGTGCTAGGCACAGAGGAAGTACCCAGTAAGTATATTTTGAATGAATGAATGAACGGACATTCAAAACGTTAGGGTTCCCAGGACTCAGGAGGCTGAGGCAGGAGGATTGCTGGAGTTTGAGGCCAGCCTGGGCTACAAAGTGAGTTCTAAATCAGCCTGAATTGCATAATGAAACCATGTCTCAAAAAAAAAAAGTTAGGGTTATAGTTTAGATTTATATTGTCTCCCCAAACTCTCAAGGACTCGGAGGCGGTACTTTTGGGAGGTGATTGGATTATGGGGCCACCACATTCCTCAGTGGATTCAGCCCTTAGTAAGTTCAGAGCTGAAGGTGCTGTAGGAGGTATCACCAGGGGTGTGACCTAGGAGGGTGTGTTCTTGTTCTGGGTTCCTCCCTTCTCCTTCTGTCCAGGTTGCCATGGATTGAGCAGCTCTCCTCCCCCAGGCCCTTTCGCCATGCTGTTTCTGCCATGGAACCAGCGACCATGGACTGAAACTTCGGAAACCATAAGCCAAAGTAAATCGCTCCTCTTTACGCACATGTCAGGTATTGTATCTCGTGTCTCAGCATCGGGAAAGTGACTGAGATGGTTAGCTATTAGTATCTTTCCACAAATAATGGGCCTATAGTAAAAGTTGCTTCCTAAATAAGAGAGAACTCCTTCATTTCTTCAGCACCACAGAAAAGAAGTCAAAAGCTTTTAAAATAATGTTTTGCCTTTTCCACCATCACTATACCTCTTCTCTCTCTCTCTCTCTCTTTCTCTCTCTCTAATTTTTTGAGACAGGGACTTGCCACGTGGTTCAGACTGACCTTGAACTCACTATGTAGCCTACACTGGTCTCAAACTCCAACAACCTCCTGAGTGCTGGGATTACAGGCATGCATCATCACTCTTACCTTATTTAGGCTGGGTGGCAAGTTCACACCAAGTTCACACCATTAATTCTAGTGCCCTTGAGCCTAGCACTGCACCATGAATCAATTCCAGTGCCACAGAGGCTAGATCCAAGCACCACCTGTGACTACATGAGACTTCAGGGGCCAACTAGATACAAGCCACGGGAGGTGGGTTAATTTGTCAAGGTCCACAGAAGGCAGCAGAAGAGCTAAGTACCGGCTACGCCGGGCTTTGCCTGTACACTACACCCTTCCTTTTCCCGCACACATTTTATTCACTATCTGGAACAGAAGCATATTTGAGTTCATCAACAACCATGCTTTCCTTTTAAATTAAATGTGTAGCCAAGTATAGTGGCACATGCCTATAATCCTAGCATCAGGGAGGCTGAGGCAGCGCGATCACCACAAATTTGAGGCCAGCTTGGGCTACATAGCCTTTGTCTCAAAAAAAATTAAATAAATACAAAATGAAATGAAATGTGTAATAAATTCTGCCGAGATGCCAAATTCCTGGTGGGACTATGTGTTAAAAGCAGTTATACTCAAACAGAAGAACCCCTATGGGTGTGGAGCATTTTGTTTATTTTAAAACTCTCCAGAGAATTCCCAAGCTATGCCGGGCAACTCCTCAACAAGTCCCCAGGAAGCCCAAGAATAAATTCTTCCAAAGTCATCAACCAAAGGCAGCGCCTCATTTTTGCAGTTTAGCCGGTGTTCTTTCCCCATTTAATTAGTCCTGACGGCAGAGCAGTCGTTTTGAGCCGAGGTGTGTTCTGATATCAGCAGGATGCACGCACCACCAGGAAAATCACTTCTTCCGTGATAGAAACGCACTTCCCAGGAACAGACGGGATGAGGGCAGCTTCCGAGCTGCAATGAACCGGTTCAGAAGCGCTGAGAGGCGGTGTTGCACTGATCACGGACGTGGGTTGGAATCCCTGCGCCACATTTTCCTAGCTGCGTGTGTCAAAGAGACTCAGCCTCCTTCACGCCTCGGAATCTTCACACATGCACTGGGCTGGCTCAGAACTTGCCTCGGGTTGGAGGAGGATTAGAGATATGGTGCAGGACACCTAGGAGCGGTCAATAAATACTAATCATTGTTCCCTTAATCTTTACCTCTGTGGGTGAGAAAGCCACAGTCCTGGTGAGACTAAATCCTTCCAGAAGCAATGGCTTAAAATAAACTGCTACTTGGAAATTAAAATTATCATATTGGAGAAATGCTGTCCAGAATTTGACTAATCTATATTCCAGTAACTCTGTGAAATACATGAATCTATGTCACTACTTTGAACATTTAAAGACTAATTTAAAATGCAGATTCCTGGGCTTATTGCCTGATTCTAGCCAGAAGAGAAGCCTAGGAATATGTATTTTTAGCAAAGCCCTCTAGATGATTCTTATGATGATATCTGAAAAAAGAAAAAATTTTGAGCCAGGGTCTCAGTGTATTGCCTACTCTGACCTAGAACTTGAGGTCCTCCTGACTCAGCCTCTTGAGAGGTTAAAAGCACACACCATCTTGCCGAACTTCAAATGTTCATTTAAACCAGACCTTCCTTCCAGATTGAGTCTTCGAGAGGAACTTTTGATTTATAGTAGGAAGAAGTCAGAAATATTTTTAAAAGAAAAACTCCAGCTTTGCTTTGTAATTTAAATAACTCAGGCCCCATGAAATTCTAGTTACAAACATGGTCACATTAAAATTAGAACTGAGTGATAATTTAACAATCAATAATCAGTTCCTCTCTGTAAGCACCATCCACGGTCAGAAAGTGTCCCCCCAAAAAAGATATGTTGGAAACTTAATCCCCAGTGCACTGTTGGGACATGGGGGCCTGTGGGGAGGTATCCAGATAGATTAATGCCACGATAAAAGGGCTTGCCAGAGAGAGTTGGCCCCTTTCCCTTACGCCATCCTCTCTGCCCTGTGAGGACACAGTGTCCTTCCCCTCAGGAGATGTCACGCCAAGGCTCCATCTTGCAAGCAGAAATCCAAGCTCACCAGACAGCTGACCCTGGAGGTGCCTTCGTCCTAGACTCCCAGCCTCCAGCACTGTGGGGTTTCTGCTCTTTATCAATTACCGAGCAGCAGATGTCTGGTTACGGTAGCACAAAATGGACTCAGACAGCAAGAACAGTGGAAATCACCTCAAAAAGAAGTGCCTGCATGGGTGTAGGTACTGTGGTTCCCCAAACCGACGGCACAAGTCTTGGTTCTACCACTGCAAAGCCCTGAAAGCTGACAGCTTAGAACAGCAGCAATCATGCCGCCATGTCTCGGGGGTTCTGTGGGTCAGGGGTTTAGGAAGAGCTTGGTGGCCTCAGCACCTCTCATGCGTTAGAGATCACACAGTGGCTGTCTAGAATGGCAGGGACACCTGTGTGTTGGTCATATTTAAAGCACCATACCCAGGCACTTTTGTGGGCAAAAAAAAAAAAAAAAATCTTGCACCTGCAACTGACAGGTTTATTTTGGCTCATGGTTTTCGAGGCTTCAGTCCATGGCCAGCTGGCCCAAAGGCAGGGACATCACAGCAGGAGGACGTGGCAGGGAAAAGCTGCTCACCTCATGGCATCCGGGAAGCAGAGGGCATGGGAAGAACAAGGGGGCAAGGGGCCAGGCACCAGATACAGTCCCCAAAGTGCCAGCCCCAACCCACACAGACACACACAGAAGTGTGCTTTATTCTCTCTGAGGTGTCTCAAATTTAACCATCACAAGTATCCTCCTTCCCCTGTTGCCCATCTGACATTCAAAAGACTCCATAGATCATACCTAACCTCCAAAAAAAGACAGTAACAGGTTCATAATTTCACCTCACATGATACAACCATCCTGCAAACAACAGCAGACATGCTGATTTCCCTCCCCAGGACAGAGGCCAAAGTCTTTTCCCTTTGGGTGATGCTTATTCCTCTGCTGATATCCCATAACCTAAATACTACAATGCAGACTTAATAGTACTTAAATAATGACATTAAATCAACCTACGTTATAGTACACAACATGCATGGGAATACAAGGAAAGAAAGCCAAGATCTGCTCAGTATGAACAGATATATGCACAAACACATTCTTAACAAAACAGAGGCAAGAATTACTATGACAATTAAAATGCTCATTTCTGTAACCAGCCCCATGGTCGTAGCTGTGCGGTGTAACAGGTTTCTCCTCGTCCTCTTTCTGCAGTCCCTCGGCCCTCAGAAGTCCTCAGTAGCTCTTGTTGTTGACCTGCAGGTGCCCCCTCTCATTGGACCAGTTGTCATTCTGCCTGACTCGGGTGAGGACACGGCGCAGCCCCTTCCACAATGGAAATCATCCGCTAAAATCGAGCTACCCCCAAATTGCTGGGTGGTCACCCCGAGGAATTGTGTCATATCAGGGACCCAGTGTCGGTCTCTGCTGCTGGCAGACTGGGCGCTCAGCAGTGCTGGTAGCCAGGTCAGCCTCACTGAGTGGAGTCCACACTGCTATCTCTGCCACCGTGGCACCTACTCTCTGACCCCATTGGGCAATGGCAGGAGTGACTGAGGAAGGAGGCTCACTGCTATCAACAGAAAGCATCATCCTGTCCCTTTGATTCTTAACGTTCTCTTTTGCTGAGCTCACATTTTGGTGACCATTTACATGGGACAAATATCTTTACACCTTTATCCATCTGGAGAGGTCTAGCCACATACCTCTTCCCTAAATTGGCCTTTGTCACCAATTTTCCAGCCACATTTGTTTCAAATCCCTGACCAACCAGCTAGACCATTGGTTACGGCCCATGAATCCATATGTAGCCACCAGGTTGTGCAACATGAAGAAACCCTGCACGATGGCACCTCAGAAAGAACAAGTTGGAAGTGTTTAGGGGCCAACGCCACCCAGACAGCAGGAGGCTGGCAGACCACAGGGCCCCACCTCCCCAGAGGTGCAGAATCCCTGCAGAGCCCACCTGCCCAGCTCAAGTGAGCTCAACCCCTCGGGTGGGGGACGCAGCTCAGTGGCAGAACACTTGCCTAGTATTGCAAGGGCCCTGGGTTCAACCCCACACCAAAAAAATAGAACAGAATAAGATAACCAACATTTTAATATAGTAAATTAAACCCCCATGAGAATGAAAAGTGAATGGCAGCCAGGGATTTAGCTCAGCAGCATAAGTGCCTGCCTGGCAAATGTGAGGTCATGAGTTTGATTCCTGATGCCAAAAAAAAAAAAAAGAAAGAAAGAAAAGAAAAAAAAAAGTGAATGACAGCGGTTTTCGGGAGCAAAGAATGTGACTGATTTTTACAGCTGAAGACAAACTTTAGGATGACTGCCTCTTGGATAGCAGATTTCAGTGAAAGTAAATCTGTAAGAAAAACGTTTGGGTCAGCTGGGTGTGGTGGTGCAACCTACAATCCCAGCACAGGGGAGGCTGAGGCCGGAGAACTGCTGCAAACCCAAGGCTGCCTAGACTACACAGCAAGACCCATGCCCCACCCTCCAAAAAAAACTGGATCATAAAAAGTCCTGCTAGGTAAAACAGTGTTAAGAGTCCAACGTGGTGGCCTGTGACTACAGTGCCAGGTACTCAGAAGGCTGAGCCTAGGAGTTCAAGGCCAGCCTGGGTAACATAGTGAGAACTCATCTCTAAATAAATAAATAAATAAATAAATAGAAAGTTTGGATATGGTGGTGTATGCCTGTAATCCCAGCACTTGGGAGGCTGAAGCAGAAAGATCCTTACAAGTTTAAAATAAGCCTGGGCTACAAAGTGAGCTCAAGGTCAGTTTGAACTGCATAGTGAGGTCCTGACTCAAAAGGACCAAAAATAAATAAATAAGTAAATAGAAAGAAAGAAGGAAGGAAGGAAGAAAAGAAAAATGAGAACAACGTTAAGAGTGGGACTTCATGGCAATCTTGGGTGATGCATCGGTTATTTATTGCTGCTAGCGAATTACCTCAAACCCGCAAGGCTTTGAGAGGCTGAAAACAACAGTATTTACTATGTCACAGCTTCTCTCAGGCAGGGATCCAGGCTCCCAGGAGCCCACGGTGGCCGCCTTCTGTTTCAGGCTTTCTCGCACACAATCCTGCAGCGAAGACGTTGGCTGCAGCAGCGTTGGCTCCAGCTCAGAGCTACCCCACGTGGCTCAGCAGGGTTCGCCTCCTCCTCAGGGTCTGAGGGGAGCCCGTGTTTGATGGCTGTCACCAAGAGATCTGAGTCCTTTGCCAGCCGGCAGCTGCCAATCAGAGGCAAAAGGAGAAGAGAGAGATCTGAGAGGTGACCTGACCAATGTTTTTGCAACTTCATCACTGGCACGATGACACAGTCACCTTTGTGAGTTCTGTTCCTCAGGAGCAAGCGAACTGTGGGTAGAAAACACCAAACCTGTAAACTAAAACAAATATTTTCATGCCCAGCGTAGAGGCACATGCCGGTAATCTCAGCACTTGGGAGGCTGAGGCAGGAGGACTGCCATGAGTTCAAGGTCAATCCGGGCTACTCAGCGAGACCCGTTTCAAAATAAAAATTTTTTTTTCTTTTAAGCAGATTATCTTAGGTATTTTGTCATGGCAACAAAAAGCTAACACAAGCCAAGTGGATCTAAACTAAACTTGTTAAAATGCTGTCTTTTGCTGGGTTTGATGGCACACACCTGTAATCCTAGCACTGGGGAGGCTGAGGCAGAAAGATTACTCCTAGTTCAAGGACACCCTGGGCTACATAGTGAGTTGAATTACATAGTGAGAGTCTGTCTCAAAAACAAAACAAAACAACACAATACAACATAACACAACACAAAACACAAAGGTGGGCCAGTAGCTCAGTGCAAAGGCCCTGGGTTCAACTCCCAGCAGCCCCTGAAAAGAATCAAGTAAGTTGGTCCAACCTGTACTGAAGAGGAGAGGGTCTCGAAGAACAGCAAGCGCTGGGAGCAGGGGCCACTGGGAGCTGTGGCAGAAGCTGATGGACAGAAGGAAGAAGCGCTCGAAATCACAGAAATGGAGTGAGGTAGGGATGGAACATCCCTAGTCCCTTATAGGGTCTCACTAAGTCACTTAGCTGTCCAGGCTGGACTTAAACATTTGATCCTCCACCTTGAGCCCCCCAGGGTGCTGAGATTTAGGTGCGCAGCACTGCATTTGGCTGGAAATGTAAATTTTTCGGTTGAAAAGTCCCTGTAAGTGCTGCTTGTGGTGGCACACACTTGTAATCCCAGCACTCGGGAGGCCGAGGCAGGAGGATTACCATGAGCTCGAGGCCAGCCTGCATTACATCATGAGACCCTGTTTCAAAGAAAAAAAAAAAAATCCCCATCAATGCAGCCATCCATGTAGTGCCTACTCTCCCACTATGGCCCCTAAGAAGTGGTTCCTCACTCATTTTCTGCATAATGACTCTTAGAAAGGGAAGTTTGGTCATTGCAAGGCAGACACCTGTAACCCTTGCGAAGGGAGAAGTCAGTGCACTTACTCTGAGCCTCGATGCTCCTATGAAAGCTAAAGCATGTGCTGTAAGTAAAGATTTGGGGGCCAGGGATTTAGCTCAGCTGTGTAAGCGCCTGCCTGGCAAGTACAAGGTTGTGACTTTGATTCTTGGTACCTAAAATAAAATAAAATAAAATAAAATAAAATAAAATAAAATAAAAAGATTTGGGCCAGGCATAGTGGCACACTCCTGTAATCTCAGCTCTGGGGAAGCTGAAGCAGGAGGATCATTACGAGTCCAGACCAGCCTGGGCTCCAAAGTGAGCTCAAGGCCAGCCTGGACTGCATAGCCTGACACTGTCTCAGAAAGACAATAAATAGACAAACAAACAAACAAATATTTGGCCTAATTCTCAAAGTAAGCTGGGACATGTTGACTGTTTCTTTTGCAATTATTAGTCCTCACATTTTGACACATTTTCATGGAGCTGAGCAAACCAGCACATTTTAAGAACAAAAATCACGGATGTATCTTGTATAACACAAATGGGCACCAAGTCCCCGTGTGAAAATTCTGTACCAAGCAAATAAACAGAAGCAAAGAGAGGGAAGGCCTGGAGCTGGCCTCTGCTCCCAGGACATTGCTCCTCAGCAGCTCTGAATCTGGCAGGAAGTGTGACCTGTGACCTGGTGACTGCCACACAGCATTTCAGAGTCCGCTGTCTGCACGGGGAATTGGTTCTTGCCAAGCCTGTGGCATCAGGTTTGGTGACTCCCTTTCCTCCTCGCCAAACGTGACTCAAACCAGAGCTTACAAAAATCAGTTCCAGCCTCAAAAGGTGAAAGACATTGTTCTAGAGATACACGGACAAAGGTCTATAATGTTATTATAAAGCAATGCAGGGAGCCAGGAATGGAGGTGTGTGCCTAGGGTCCCAGCACTCAGGAGGCTGAGGCAGGAGGGTCACTGAGAGTTTGAGACCAGGCTGGGTTACATAGTGAGTTCAAAGGCCTCCTATATTACATTTTTTAAAAAAAGAGGGGGAAAGGGCAATGCAGGGAGGAGAAATGGCAGGAAGAGAAGACAGGGAGGGAATGAGAGGAGGCCCTCATTTGGGGCAATTGCAGTATTAGAGGGCAATACGGAAACTTACTCCCAAGACCAGAGTATCTCTGTACACATGCTAATGGGGGCACAAAGCTCATACATCCCCTTGTAGAATGTCCATATTGAAATTATTTTAGGGAATTATGGCTTTGGTCTAATCTTACGCTTCTGTATTGTATTGAATTTTATTTATTTATTTATTTGAGACAGGATCTTGCTATGCAGTTCAGGTTGACCTTGAACTGACTATGTATCTTAGGCTGGGCTTGAACTCATGGTGACCCTCCTGCCTCAGCCTCCTGAGTGCTGGGATTGCAGGCACGCGCCACAATACCTGGCCTTATTTAATTTAATTTTATTTTTCGGACGGAGTCTCACTCTATTGCTCAGGTTGGTGGTAAAATTCTGGGCTCGAGTGATCTTCCTGCCTCGGTCTCCCACGCAGCCAGGATCCATCCTGTACAGGAGTGTGCTGTGGCTCACCATTGGTCCCTTGATTGGAAAGAGAGAAAAGAATTGGGGCTGAAGACTAAATCACTCGACAAGCAGGGGAAGCCAGGGCAGCTAAGCTCAGCTGTCACTGCATGGGTCTCCCGCTGGACACAGGGCCCCTGCCTGTTCCCAAGGTTCAGTACGAAGGAGGCCAAGGAATGTCCCTGCCTCAGGGGAAAACCGGTTCGCCCTTTGCCTTCTCACTGCTTTCAGCAAGCTGCGTTTCTCAACTTCATGTTTGTGCAAGCTCTCGAACGGCACCAGCTCTGGAACCAAGAGACTCCGCTCCATCTGTGATTGAGGGCAAAGGCTGGCAAGGGCTCGCCCCTCCTGGACACCTCTGTTTTGAGGCAGCAGAAAAGGACGTTGTGTCTTCACACATTGTTAATACGTACAGAGCAGGCTCATCAAATAGAGGCAACATTTTGGTTTTCTGAGACAGGGCCTTGCTATGTAGTACAGGCTGCCCTTAAACTCACTATGGAGCCCAAACTGGCTTTGAACTCACTGAAATCCTCCTGCCTCAGCCTCCCGAGTGCTGGGATCACAGGAGTGCATCATCATGCTTCCACACACAAAATTACTTTTGGAGCAAAAAAAATGCATTCGAACCAGAGAGCATTGATCAAGTAACCCACCATGTAAGACTTCTCAACTGGCCAACCAACAGGAAATGGGGAAGGACAAACACAAAAAGTTATGCGAGTGGAGAGTAAAATAATTCAGTATCTGGGACTGAACTGGGGGCCTTTGCCCTGAGCTACACCCCAGTCCTTTTTCTTACTTTTATTTTTCAAATTCTGAGACAGGGTTTTGCTATAAACTGGGCTGGGCCTGAACCTACAATCCTCCTGTCTCAGCCTTCTGGAGTGCTGGGATTACAGGCCTGCACCACCATACCTGTTTTGTCTGCTTTTCTATGCTTTCACTCGGCCCAGATTAAGTTTAATGTTTAGGGCCGGGTGTTGTGGCACATTCCTGTAACCTCAGCACTCCAGAGGCTGAGGCAGGAGGATCCCAGTGAGCTGGAGAACAGGCTGGGTTACACAGTAAGTTTAAGGCCAGGTGGAACTATGTAGTGAGACCCTGTCTCAAAGCACCCACCTCAAAAAAAAACCCCAACTTTAATGGTTAGTTCCAAATGAAAAGAAACAAAGAAATGCAAGATGGGTGGCCCTGAAGCAAGGCCAGCAGATTGCTACAGCTGCTGGTTTCAAACAGGAGCTTAAAGAGAATTCTTTCTGTGGTCTGTTGGCCATTTCAGAACTTTGGAAATGTAATGGTCAGTTCATCAGAAAGAAATAGCAGGTGAGTATGGCAGACTTTAGGGGGCCTGCAGGAGAAAGACCCTGGCGCCTCGGGACCTGCATCATGCGGTTGACTCGGGGTGCCAGAAGAACAAGGAGCTCCTCCCCCCTCTGTGGGGTGGCTTTGAGCCTGCCAGAGTGCAGGCTGAAAATCAGGGATCTCATGTTGTCCTGTTCCC
>PVJX010014527.1:0-44629 GCA_004027295.1 Dolichotis patagonum | reverse complement strand
AAGTCAAGGATTTTTGCCCTGTCCCTGAGTGCTTCTGGCCTGTGGCCACTTGTTCCACTTCCTGACCCTTGTCATGTTTGTACCTCCAATGCCTCAGCATTTTAGAGCAGGGCAAAGATGGAGAGAGGTTGCCAGGAGGCTACCCCCACCCCACCCCTTCCTTCGGGATGTTTTCTTGCTGCCTGGAGCTGGCTGCGAATCCAGGCTGACCCTGTCCCGTCTTTGGGGCTCCTACGCTGGAGGCATGTTTGCACTGTGCTTCTGGTGTGCCTGGTACCGTGTGTAGAAAGCAGGTCAGGAAAATCACATGGCCATCGCAGTGACTGATAGCCTTGGACAAAAAGGCTAATAGCAGCGGTGACTAAGCAGCCAGGGCTGAAGAACTCCTTCCAGCTTCCAGTATGAGCCAGTGTGGGTGGGTGCCTACCCATAACTGGGTAAAAAGGAGACTGCTCAGCCAGCATGACTCAAACCACAGTCCCAGCATCCAGCCGGTAGACAAAACATGAGACCGAAGAGAAAAAAAGCAGGAGAGGCCAGAGATGAAGGCCGAGGTGAAGCTGACAATTTTAGAAGTACGTGGGAGGAATCATAAATATTCTGATTTACAGACTACATTTCTCTCTTTTAGTGTCATGAGAGCAGGGTGTTTATCAGACATTATCAGAAGCTTAAAGAGGGCCAGCTTTATATGATTAATCATTCCACGCTGGTGTACACCCAGTGTAGAAGTGAATAGTCCCAGGTGCTGGAAGCACGCTGGAGGTTTAATAGTATATGAGAGAAATCATAGAACATATGTGAAGAAGTAACTATTCTTTGAGCACACCGAAATCGACAGAACCTATCAGCACGCTATTATCCTGGACCTATATGAATACCATTCAATCTTGAATGCTGTTTTAAAATCTTTGCTTTTCTCTCTATAAGCTTTACATATGTAAGTGTTGTAGTCAGAGGTTATGAGGAGAACAATTACAATCAGGACACAGAATTTATATTATTTTATGATGATCACCCAGAGTTAAACACAAGAAAGTGCAAGAAATCTGTCCACAACACTAAAGACCCAGAATGTTTAGCCAAAGGCCTGGATCCCACAGCAATGTCCTGCATGAGTCCAGCTGAAGACCCAGAGCTTGTGACAGTGCCTCCCATGAGTCCAACTGCAGGTCTAGAGCCCATGAGAAGGACTCACGCCAGTCTGTTTTATGGATCTGTGCTGGGAAGACCCAAAGGTCAGTGGTGGAAGCTAGAAAGTCTATGCCAGCAGGGTAAAGGAGCTGTGCTGGTATGCTGAGGGTTCTACACTGCAGCTGAGAAGTCACACTCACAACAAAGACTTGGGCTGCCCTGAAAAGCACCACAGCCACCCTCAGCGACACAGAGACCCTGAGCTCCTCTGACAATGAGAACAGCCAGGTACATGTCGGGAAGCCAGCATGACAAACTTCTCCTGGAGATTAAACAGCCACATCTTCCCCTCCGGTGCCAGGAAGTGCTGCTTGATGTAAGGACCAGAGCTCCCCCAAAGTGAACCACAGCCACCCTCACCAACAAGGCTCCGAGCTCCTCTGATGATAATGGCCAAACTCATGCTGGGGAAGCCAGCATGACGAGCTCCTCCAGGAGAAGCAGCGGCTCAAACAGCAACACTCAGGAGAACCCAGAATGCCTCCGTCTCTGTTTATGCTGGCAACTTTCCTCAGGGGGCCATCTACACGCAGCAGTATGCTGATTTAATTCAGCTGGTGTTAAGTTGACCACCAGTGTTTAGTCCATAACAGTAAACAATGGAGCTGGGAACCTCAGCAGGCAAAGGTGCTTAAAAGAAAGCTTGGGTGAGCTCTGGAGGAATGAGACATGGTTCTTGGCGACAGGGCTGTGTTGCTTCACCCTCATTCACTTACTGGCCTCCATCTGAGTCCTCAGTTTTCAGAAATGAAACCTACCCTCAAAGAAATGAAACTTACCCTCACAGACATGGATATTTTGATGAGAAAATTCAAAAGATTTTTCACATAAGGTTGAAAACAATGAAGGGAAGGAATAGTAAAAACTCTTTAAACAGGAGCTACACAATTAAATGTACTCATTAAGTCATTGTTTTGAAGAGGCCAAGGTTTCTTTGGTTTTTTAACATTCTTGTGCATTTGTTTCAGTGAAAAAGAAAGTAATTCCATCGCATTTCTGGTGAGAATTCCCATTGTATTATGAGTGTGCATTCCTTGTCCATGTGGAATGATCTTCTTCCCAGGATGTGTGCTGGGTTTTCCAAGAAGGCAATGTGGAACTCCTTGTCTGTGACCTCATATGCCAGGTACGATCCTTGAGGCTCTAAGAAATATCTCCACTTACCTGACCAGGGCATTAAATTGTCTCAACTCTTTCACTTCAGTAACCTCAGTCTCTGGGGAAATACCTAAAAATCAAGGCATATTAGGTAGAAAGATTTTGTGTTACTTCCATCTATCCAGGAGATAAAATTTAGACGCTGCATTATTGGTATTTATAAAATGATCCAGTGGCTTATGAAACATTAGAATCATGTATGTGAAGCAAATACCATTGTACATATGGTATTTCATACCATTGTACAAATTACTAGATTGTTGCTTTCACACCAATATCAGGAAATTGTAACATTTCGAGGAGATGAGGAGATGACATCACCAGAATGTTATGGCAACATAAAATAAGAGAAAGCAGATTAGCAAGATGGACAGCTATAAATGTAGCCACTAATCTATTCTCCCCATTTCTCTCATTACTCACAATGTGCCCAGTTTAAAACACCCAGCTTCCCAGACTCCCTTGCAGGTAGGATTGACCACATGACATAGTTCAGCCAGTGAGGTATGGTATGGTCATTGGGCAGAGGTTCACGTAGAGCTTCTTAAAGGAAAAATATGTGATTTTTTTTTTTTACATGTTCAGTGCAACAGAATAGAAACCAGAAAGAACCTGGAGCCCTCCTGCAGTATACAACTGCCCAGTTACCCCGGATGGTGTAGTGTTTGAATGTGGTTTGTGCCCTCTGAAACTCACAGTGAAATCTGGTCCCCAGTGTAGCAGTGTTAAGAAGTGGTGAGCCCTTTGAGAGGTTATTGGGTCATTAAGAGAGGCTAATTCCTTTCTCACAGGACTGGATTAGTCACTGTGAGAGCAGGGTGTTACAATCTGAGGCTGCCCGTCACAGTTTGTCTTGCACACCCATCCACTTACCTTGCTTTTTGCACAATGTTACGGCATAGGGTAGGGCCTTCGACAGATGCATCCTCCCAGTGTTTGGTGTCTAGTCTCCAGAATCATGAGCCAGACAGACTCCTTTACTTTATCCATTACCCAACCACAGGTATGTTACAGCACCACAAAATGAACTGGGACAGATGGCTTACCCTCTATCTCCTGCGATAGAATGAATTCTAGGCCAAGAGACCCAAGGCCTAGTCTGACTCTGGTCCTTAATTATTAGCATATGATCTGAGGCAAATTGCCCAGGACTTTTGAGTCTCATTTCTTTATATGCAAAATTTTGATTGGGTAATAGTCTTCATCATCTCACAGGCTAGGCTAAAGCGTTGTTATTTGAAAGTATTTAAAGTTAATACAGAAAGGAAGGGATTAACTCAGCAAAGCCATGCATCACAGAAATGTAAGAAACTGTGGTATTTACAGTTCAGTGTTAGGGAGAAGAAGATTTAAGAGATTTCCAAAAAAGGGGAATTTCTTAGAATTCAAGTCTAGCATTGCATTTATTTTTATTTCCTCCATTGTGTGTGTCCCTATCACACAGTACGTGTGAATCACGCTGTTTCTTTTGAAAGCAGGTACGTAAATAGGTAGGCAGGACTTACCTGATGGAAGTGAGGCTCCATGGCAGAAGGTCCTGGTGAACGAGAGAGGTGGGAGGGGAGAAGATGAGCTGCAAATCCTGCAGCAGGCTGAGGACCATAGATTGGCTCTCAACAGGACAGGGTGTAAAGAAAATGACGTTCCAGAAATACAATCTGACAAGGAGGTTCCGGAACTAGAGAAGGTACTCGAAACTAAGAAAGTAAATAACGTATTAGTATTTGTACCTGGAGTCACCTTGTAGTGCTGTGTTCGGTAAAAGGTAAAGTGTTACACAAGTGAATGTCTTTTCAGGAAAGACTATAGATGGGTTTGGGTGCTGAGATGTATAAAACGCCACTGATGGAGCAAGTCATGCTCCTTGTTCCTGTGGCCTGTTCTCAGGTCTGCATTCGAGGTCTCATTCAAGGGACAGAGTTTCTTCCTTCAGTGTGAGACCCAAGATTCACATGGACTCCTGTTTGATGAAATAGATCCCCATACCTGTGGCACTGTGTTGAGAGTCAGCCAGAAACTACAGAAACCTGCTGCTGGTCCCCAGGGTGGTGGCAGGTACCCTGCAAGTGTAGCTGGCATCCCTCTCTTCCTGTTTGGGTCTGAGAATGCGTCCAACTCCAGGAGTCCCCCTTGGTCTATTTAACTGCTTTCGAGTGGCAGCCTCAGGTTCTCTGCTCATCTTCTGTCTGAGGAGATGGTATTCAGGAACAGCAAGGAGCCTGGAAGGGGATCCACAGAGCACAAAGACCTCTGGTCCCAGTTCTTCTTTTCATGGTGTTCCAGGGCAGAGGTGGCAGGAGGTGGCTTCCCTCATGTCGTGTGCAGATTCCTGAGCTCTGTAAATGGTGATGGGGGGAGGGGATTTCACAAGTCCGCCGACCACATAAAGGCACGTAGAGGGCACAGAGAGCTAACAGGCCTTAGACATACTTAGTATTGGGACAAAGAGGATGTCACATACATACACATCACAGTTGAATCATCAGCAATAGATTCTGTCATTCCCATTCTGGCAGGCAGGCTCAGCAGCAGATGACACCACGAGATGTTGATACCCAAAGACTCGGTTGAGTGAGCCTAAGAGTCAAAAGTCCAATGAGATTACATTAACTTGATAAAGATTGATTAAATCTGCAATATTTATATTACATTTTTTTCAACCTTCAGGAAGAAATAGTCTTGGGATATATGAAATCAGTTGTAGAAAATAAAATCAAATACATTCGTCCCTATGGTTTTCACATCCATGGATTCAACCAACAGCACAGTGAAAGTATTGAGGAGGAAAACTGAATCTTTACTGAATAAGTGCAGACTTTTTCCTGTCTGTAGTATAATGACTGTCGACACAGCCTTTACGATGTATCAGGTATTGCAAGAGATGGCTCGGAGAATGCAGGAGGATGTGTGTAAATTCTGTGATCTATTAGATCAGGAACTTGAGCCTCCACAGGTTTTGGTGTCCATGGGGTCCTGGAACCCGTCTACCTTGCACACTGTGGGACAACTGCATCTGTGTGTAAGCGTCATCACATGCCCCCATAGTTCAGAAAGGCCAATGTCAGTGAGCAAAGAGAAAACAGTCAAATGTGGAACTCAGTATTCTGAGTTGAGTATTCTGAACTGGAGCAATCCCTGCAGGTGAGGAAGGACAAGCTGGTTCTACAGGTGAAATACAATGGGCAGGGACATGTAGCAGGTGGTAGGCAGGTCGAAATGTGTAGGAGGCCTGATTCTGTAACAGGTGGCTGGGTGGAGCCCAGCCTGGCTCTAGCTGGAGTGGGGACAGGTGGCTGCCTACGAATGGCCCCACCCACAGAGCTCACACACAGGCCCATGCAAAGGAAGAGAGCAAGAGAACGCAGAGCTGGGGCTCAAAGGAAGAAGGAAACAGAGAAGGATCAAGTAGCGGGCATAGGCACGGGAGTTAGTCTCCAGGAGTGGGCTCCAGACGTTACAGCCCAGCATGAAATCACTGGACACTTGAGTGGGTATTTCATGGAGAACTTGAAGCTTTCTGGCCTGGGAAAGGATTCGCTCCGGTGCCTGGTGTGAGGCTGTTCCCAGGGACATGTGGTATGCGTGGATGGAGTGGGTGGGCAGAGTATCAGACGGTCCAAATGAAGGAGCGCAGTGCAGTGGTGCCTGAGAGGGACCCTGCCTGCAAAATCAGCCAAGAGAACGTTCAAGGCTTGTAGGTGTCATCCATCGTGGGTTGGGGCCAAATGAATTTCCCTCCTGTAGGATGTTATTGTGCTTATGCAAAGAATGAGTGCAGCTGCCCCTCCATCATGGGGAATGCATCACAACACCCCCAGTGGGTTCCTGAATGTGCCCATAATCCTGAACTCTCTATATCTAGTTTTCCCTACACTTCCATCTCTATTGTGAGGTTTAATTTACATATTATGCTCAGTTAAACATTAACAACTATTCATAAAGGAGAGCAATTCTAAAAATATGCTGTAATGAAAGTTATTAAAGCATATGCACTGTTTATTTCTGGAATTTTCCATTTAATATTTTTTCCCCCAAGTTAACTTCCAGTAACTAAACCATGCATGGAAAGTGAAACTGTACATAAGGCGAGACTGTTGTAATCAAGGTCAAGACCTGATGGAGTGGATATGCTTGACGCTGGGGTCTTTCCAGTCACCTAAAAGCCCACCATGCAATTACAAGAGGATGTTACATACATACACATCACAGTTGAATCATCAGCAATAGATTCTGTCATTCCCATTCTGGCAGCCCACTTCCCAGTGAGTTCCGGGACCCTTGGAGAACCTGCTATGCTTCTTAGGGGCTGGAAAAGCCTGTACTCTTCTTGCTGCTATTTATCATGGAGGCCCAGTGCTGGCTTTCTAGACGTGGAATGGATTCCCAGAGCGGCACATCTCTTAGCATAGTGATGACAAACATATGTGTGTTATTTGTTTTTCTTTTAAGACAAAAGATGTTAATTTATGCATTGTTTTTTCTAAACTTGAACCTCAGTATTCAGGTTTAATTGCAGAGTTAGCACTTTGTGATAAATAAGTGGGTTTGGGGTTGCATTTTGGGTACTTGTCTCTAAAAGGTTTACCATCGCTGCTGCGGTTTAGGGTACTCTGCATCAGTAAGAGGGTACTCCTAAGAAATGCTTGTAGACAACAGCAGGGGTCATTTGGAAAAGATCAGGGGCAAAGGACCATTCATAGGGACTCTGAACCTGCCACTCTGAGAGACACAGGCTCTTACTTAGAGCCACCAACCTTTAGGAGAAGATGATGAAGCACCAACCATCTTCCGCAAGAAACGCACACACCTACTGCACCCACGGTCTGCAAGCATTTCAAAGGGGTCAGAAGCAGTCTCGGAAGGATCTTTGCTAGATCAGGTAGTGTTGTTCAGCAAGACAGTGAGCAAGCACTTTTCAACCTTAAGTGCCCATTGCCAGTATAACAAAAAGGCCGGCACTGTAACTCAAATATTCACCCCAGAGAAGTTAGATATGACATCATATTTTGAGCTGGAAAGCCTCTGCAATGTTCAGGAAACTGAGGCCAGTGATTTGGGGTGAGAAAACCTGAATGCACAACTCAGCCATCTAAGACCAGCAGGCGACGGGGTGTCAACCCTGGTATTTGGTCACTCAGAGACATTGGCAGGTCATCTGACTGCTGTGGGTCTCAGTCTTCCCACTCCAAAATGGGGCTGCTCTGTCATTTAGTAAGTCTCTGTAAGGCTTCCCTGAGATGACATGAGTGAAAGGCATACTCTTGGTAAAATGTGATATTCTGTGTCAAATGTGAATTCTACCAGCCAGGAGTTCTGCTAGTTCATGGGATGCAAGAACAAGACTTGGTTCTTGGTTTGTACAGTTCAGCAGTTGAGTGCTTGCCTGTCATGTACAAGGCCCTGTATTCAATCCCTAGCACTGAAAGAGGACAAAAAAAAAATTAAATTAAAAAAAATATATATATATATAAATTTCAAGTTCCTTGGCACATTCCGTATTCTATATTTGATTCCACAGTTGTGCTGTCTGCAATTCGAATTTCCACTAATAGAACTGACAGGACTATGGAAAACAAGTCGGTTAGCCTGTCTGATCATGGGTCAGGGGTGCTCCATGGTAGTGATTGATGGGACCAAGCTGCTTCTCCCAGTTTGTGACCTGCAGGTGTATCTCAGTCCCATAGCTCTTGCGTGGCGTTCACAGGGCCCTGGGTTCGATCTCCAGCACCACAGAAAACATACAAATGAAAAAAGATGGTATTTCTGAGGCCAGCGGCCTTTCCCTCGGTCTCCAGCTTGATCTGCACAAAGCTGAGAAGGAGATTCCTGTATTTCCCAGTGGCAATCCACTGTGCTTACCATTGTGTGTCAATATTGCTTCCTGAGCCTATAATACGAAGCCGCCCCTTAGCAGCTTTTGGGCCTGAGGACGGCTTCACTTGTTGGTGTGGGCTGAAAACGTCCCTCAAAGCCTTGTGTGTTGAAATCCTAACCCCCAAACCCTTGCATCTGTAGTGACCTGTTGAAAAGAGGGTCACTGCAGACACAATTAAGTAAGATAAGGCCACGCTGTGTTAGAATGGGCCCCAACCCATACGACTATTTTCCTTATAAAAAGGGGAAATTTGGACACAGACACAGACGCATGGTGGGATGAAGTAAGAGACACAGGGAGAGAAACAGCCATCTGCAAGGGGGAGACAAACGTGGAACAATTCAACCCCGCAGCTCAACCCCACTAACACTTTGATTTCAGGCTACCAGCCTCCAAGACTGTGCGCAGTCAGTGTCTGTTGCTTAGGCCATCCAACGTGTGGTAATCTGTAAAGACAGCCCTAATGAGCAAAAATACTTACACAAAAATTCCCCAGATTTGCAATAATCAGGTAAAGGGCAGCACTGCATTTTTAAAAACATACATATATTTTTAATGGATGCTTAATGATGTCCTATAAAATCATATTTGCTCAAGATTAAAATAATTTATTAGAACTCCTATTCATCTTACCAAGAAAAAAAAAAAACCCACATCATTCAGAGATTGAAAATTACACAGTGAGTGTATTTCACCTTTTCACTTTAATAGTATTTTTAGATAAAGTTCATTTTCTCCAACTATGAGCTTTCTGCTAATCCTTGGAATTACTGCTGGGTGAAGAGAGCTGTAATGAAATGCTAATGGTATTTGCTGAGAGTAAATACCCAAAGCTTAGCATCCTCCGGAGTGATTCATTTGGCAGACCTGAAGACCCTTTAGTTTCACAAAAGTTTGCAGATCTACCAGGAGGTAGAAAAAAAGGGGGGAAAGGGGCTTGAGAAACTTCTTGTTAGATCAATCTTTTGATCTCCAGAAAACAAAGTGTTCATTTTCCAGAACCAAATTAAGAAGTTCTTGTTTCCCTCAGACTGCAGTCTCCCTCAGAAGTGGCTCAGACAGCTTTAAGCTCAGTGGGGCTGGTATGTGGGAGACAAGTTTTTCTAAGAAGATTATTAAAAGGAAATTATTTGTCTGAGTTTCTGAAGTTTCTTTCATTACCAAGCCATCAAAACTCCTTATTTTTATATGAATAATAATGGATGAAAGCAACTAGGAAACTCTCAGAAAAAGTTTAGACAAGTTCTAATTCTACACCTCCCAAAGCTAAGTGGAGGGACCCAGCTTTGAGGGCCACGTGTACACCATTGTTCTGGACTGTCTGAGCCCCCAGGGCTTGGACAAATAGGCCCTCATATAATGCACAAGAAACATTTAAGGAATGGTGAATGAGTGGATTTGGATGCAATAAATGTGGGTAGTAGGTGGAAAGTTAATGAAAGATGCTCATTTTTATGGGAGAGATGTGGTCACATAAGTCACACAGGTGTGGACATCTGATAATTGACTTGTGAACTTGGGAGAATCATTCCAACTCCTTGGGCTTCATTCTTCTCCATCTGAGAAAATGTCCATGCAAAGTCGGAGTAGAAGGACACTGAATTGGAATGAGATGTGGATCCCAGGCCCTAGTTTGTCAATAATCAGCACAGGGGCTGAGTTCAAGCTGCTTTATGCTTCTGAGCCTCAGTTTCCTCTTCTGTAAAACTGGGAGAATACAACTTGTGGCATTGTCCAGCTTTCCGTCGCTGTGACAAAACGCTGGAGATCAACAACATATCAGGAAGAAAATGCTTATTTTGGTGCACAAGTCTCAGAGGTTCCAGTCCATGGTTGTTTGGTGCTGACACTTTGCATCAAAGTGGTGAGCAGCGCTTCGTGGTACAAGTGCCTGGCAGAGGAAACCGCTCCTGTCAGGGCAGCCAGGAAGGAGAGCTGAAGGGAGTGGCGTCCCATGTCCCCTTCAAGGTTGTGTCCCAAGGACTCACTCTCTCCACATAGGCTCCACCCACTGCAGGTTCCACCACCTCCCTGGTGCTGTACACTGGTGATCTGTACGGGACATTCAGGATCCAAAGTGTAGCACAGAGCCACGTGGGAAGGACACCAGTGTGACCAGGAGACAGAAGACATGAGGATGGAGAGCCATGGCCTTTCCTGGGGCTTCTGAGAGAAAGACAAGGCAGGGCAGCGTGGAAGGCAGGGCTGGCTGGTCTGAATAGCTCCCGCGGACTGTGAGCCTGAGGGCTGGCCACGGTGATCTGGCACCTGGGATGCCCTGGGATGTTAGAACGTCTAGCTTTGCAGCATCAAAAACCTGCTCTGTCTAGGAAGTCTTTCCTAGCCAGAAAAGTTTTGGAAGATAACGTCTTTAAGTTCCACCTAAGCACAATCAAGAAGCAACATCAAGAAAAATCATGCTGTGCATGGTGTCTGTATACCCAGCTATTCAGGAAGCTGGGGCAGGAAGGTCACAAGTCCAGAGCAAGCAATACTGAATATATATTTCCAAATTGCCTCTCCGGAGGCTTAAACCCATTCTTTAATTCTTTCAGTGAGGTGTTTATTCTTTTCATGCAACAGAACCTGCACTGACTGTTGTCCTGATATTAGACTTTTACTGCTTTAATAAAAAAGCCTGCCATACTGGTGCTTTAGTGTACATTTCTTTAATAATTATCAAGGGTGCATATATTTATCCTATGATTGTTCAATAGTTGTAAATGTTTGGTGGTAATACAATATCTTTTTTACATCCTTTATCTATCAGAGCACTATTGGGTTTTAGCATCTTATTTAATAACATACTTGTACTATTTCCTAGGGTTGCTATGCCAGGTTATCATAACCAAGGACTCAAAGAAACATGTTTATTCTGTCTCAGTTTGGAGACCGTATGTCTGAAACCCAGGTGTTAGCGGGGCTGTGCTCTCCTGGAAGGCTCTGGGAGCATCCTTCTTCCCCTCTGCTGGCTTCGGCTGGTTTCCAGAAGCCCACAGTACTGTGGGTCCATTGCTCTGCTTTATGCCTCTGTCTTCTCTACCTCTGGTCTCCCTGGGTACCTGCCTGTCCAGGGCTCCCTCTTATTATAAAGACACCAGTTGGATTGTGTGACTTCATCATAGCTCGACTATGTCTGCAATGACTGTTCCCAAGTGAGATTCTATTCATAAAGCTTAAGACTCCACTAACACTTTTGGGTGGCCACCATTCTGCTTACAAAAATTATTTAAAGGAAAATATGACTGGGAGGTTCTACAGGGAAAGGACAAACCATTGGCAGGTGAGTGACATAGTGTCAAAGGAAAAATCTGTGCAGGTTTATCCCCACGTGTCATATATAGGTACTGCAGAAAGTGATACTTTCCAAGTGTCCAACTATTTAGATTTTAAAAACATACATTACTTAAGAGTTGATAATGCTAGTTAGTGACCACTGAGCCTGCAGAAATAACCTCTGGCAGTCTGGGGAGATAGAAAGCACATCTTCATTGGGTCAGTTGCTTTTTTCTCTGGTTCTGACACTGTGTACCTACATGATCTAAGACAATTTGTCTAATGATGTATAGTATCTGTTCTTGTTTCAAAATCTGGGACATGCTGTAAGGCTCTTTTCCATTTTGTGTGTGTGTGTGTGTGTGTGTGTGTGTGTTACTGGAAATGTTTGTTCACCACTCAGCTAAATCTCCAGCCTTTTTCATGTTTTTGAGACCAGGTCTCGCTAAATTACCCAGGCTGTGTGTGCCTAGTTTCTTCTTTGGATTCTAATCACCAGTGACCACATACAGCATGATAAGCAAAACCCACTTGCTCCAGTTTCTTGGGTATGTCTGTAGGGGTAAACTGTTCCTCGATTTTGTGTTAGTAAACACAGCCCAGGAGTGCGGGTTGCGCTTAATTTACACCGCACCCTTGTTAGCCACAAAGGCCTCAGGGAAGGTCAAGAGCTCAGACAGATGCTGGCAATCGGCTCATCAGCCTGTACTCCGCTCTCCCTACGGGAAGAGAGGATATTTTCAAAACATAAAAGGTCCGTTGATGTGAGAGTGGAGCTGAGGATTCGGCTGTAGTGTTTTCATCTTCAAAGTCCTTTGGAAACAAGGGATCTGTCAGATGCTGGGGAGGAGATTCCTGAATCCAAACCCAAGGGTGAGGTGGAGCAGCCTCTGAGTCGGGAGCCGCTCTGCCTGCGGAGGTGAAGCGCTCCCGTGTAGAAGTGTGCTGCACGCGTACTTCCATTCCCATATATGTCCTGAAATCACCGTCTGCGGCTTCTTCAACGGACTGGACTAAACCGAAGCCGGGTGTTGTTTGGAGCCTCTAATGTGAGCTCCTCGAGGTGAACCCTAAGAAGACAGAATCCTGTGGTGAGCCACGGTTCCGGGCTCCTTGTCCAGCTTTGTGAGTGATGAGAACTGGGATTCGTTTCTTTGAGTGTTGGCCACATTTTTAACATTAAAAACCAGTAAAGCATCCTTGTGTCATATAATCTGGAAAGCGAGTGGTGAGAATATCTTAATAATTAATTAGTAGGTGCTCTGAGGAAGTCTAGTGAAGGTCTCTTTTTCAGCCTGGGACTGTACCTCAGTGGTAGAGCACTTGCCTATCATGCTTATTTATCTTGTGGTCCATCCCCAAGGCCACAAAACTAATTAATTAAAATCTTACATTTATGAAAATATGCACATGGGGCAAAAGTCTCCTCTATACCCTCCCCTTAATATCGACAACTAACATGAGGACACCGCAAAGATCAAAACCTTGTTACTAATGTCTATGAGACACTATTACTAATCTACAAATGTTATTCAGAATTTACCGATTAGCCCACCACTGTCTTTTCCTGGCTCGTGACATACTCCAGGGTCTCTTATTAGATTTAGTTATCAAACTAAACTTTCTGCACACTGTAGCTTTACTTTGTCTTTCATGACCTTAGTCCTCCTACAGACAGTGTCCCTGTTACTCCCTCGCTTTCTGTTTATTCCATGTTTCCCTTTTTAGACTGAGGGTGGAGATGCTGTGTGTGAGGAATACATACCACACCAGAGAGATGGCTCCTTCTCAGGGCATGGAAATTGTTTGCTTTTTGTGTGAGTGTTAGATCTTGCTTTTTCAAGAAATAATCCTCTTTTGGCACTTCTGTTCTCTATATTTCTAGGGAATTTGGTGGCTCACTACCCTAGGGGGAAGCTGCCCCTGAAGGCTCATGTGCTGGAAGCTTGGTTCCCCTGTGTGGTGGTGGCAGGAAGTGGTGAGACCCATCAGAGGTTAAGCCTGGTGGGTGGCAGTAAGGTCACAGCGTGGGTCATTGCTGGTTGGTCCTTGGGACATTTGCTGCCCTTGGGAGGGAATAACGTAGTTCTCTTGAGACCTCAGTTCCCACAAGAGGGGGTTATAAAAAAAGAACAAGCCTGGTCCCTGAATTACTTTGGCTTCCTGTCTTCTCATGTGGTTTCCCCCTCTCACACGTCTGTGCCCTCACCACACCATCATCCTTACCACCGACAAGTAGATGGGGCTGCTGATCTTGAACTATCAGCCTCCAAACCTGTGAGCCAAATAAAACTTTTCTCCTTGTAAAGGCTGCATCCTCAAGTACTTTGTTATAGCGACAGAAAACAGAGTAAGACAATACTCCAGACTTGGCATTTAGAATCTTTATCCAGTAACCACGATTTCTTGGAAAAATATTCATTGGCCTTCTGGGGAATCTGAAAAGACTGAGCTGGCATCATCACCCAGAGCTACAACAGCCCTCCTTCCAAGCCCTGGCCTTTGCCTGGTTGCCAATAACTTCCTAGGTAGAGTCACTGCAGAAATTCACCCTGAGACAATGACCTGAGTCTGTGGCAGATCTGGGAGGGGAGCCTAGGAAGCACCTGCAGGGGGCAGGCAGAGGAAGAGCACCGGGACCTTCCACTGCAGCCCGTCTGTCCTGGGTGAGGGCTTGCCCAGCGCCTTCAGACCAGACAGCACCTCCAAGAGAGCCACAGGGTCCTGAAGGAAAACATCCGAGATGTCACTGGAGCTTGATAGGTTTTTTTCCCCCTGCAAGGTCTTATCTAGTCATCATGGTGGAGGTCCAACATGGGGAAGAAGTCACAGAAAGACACCTTATCAGACTTCTTGATTCAAGCCAGACTCCCTGTCCTTCCTTCCCGTGGGCACCAAAGGTTGCCCAGTCCCCAACCTGCATGTACTAACACATACCAGGGATCCATCACTGTCAGCTAACCAGACCCCTCCTCAAGAGATAATCTACATAAGCAGCCCCCAGCCCTCTGTCCACGAGAGAGCTCCCACACTCTCAGTATGCATGTCTCTCCCGTGCCACATTAAAGGCCTTGCTTTGTCTCCTTATTATTTCTGCACTGCTTAGATTGAGTGCAAAAAATACTCAATCAGTGCTTAAGGGAATGCAAGTATACAGAGACACACAAGGTCACCGACATGGCCATTTTTGTCCTTTCATCTTCTCATTTTACCCCCCCCCCATTCTCTCCATTACTTGAAAGAAATCCCAAGAGGTAGGAGGAGTAGGGTTGGGGGATGGGGTCAAAACAAAAGGTTTTGTGATGGTGAAAATCCTCAGACACTGGGGGGCAGTGTTATTGTTATGATCTTTTATATTTTGGATCAAATGATGTTTAGTCTTGTTTTATTAAAGATGAGTTATCAAGGCAAACAAGAACAATGTGTTTCCTTAGTTTTGACTGGGGCTGTAGTTTACTGGTAAAGCAATTGACTAATACACATGAGGCACTGGTTTTATTCTCAGAATCATAAAAAAAGTTTGCTTGATTTTTTATTTTGTTTTGTTGTATTTTGTTTTTTGAGATAAGGTCTCACTTTATAGTGCAGGTTGGCATGAAACTTGCTATATAAGCCAGGCTGGCCTCAAACTTACACTCTTCCTGTCTCAGCCTCCAAGCAAGATTACAGGCATGGGCCACCACTCTCTGCTCAAATTTTTTTTCCAAGTTGTGGTCTTTTTTCCTGGGGTTTACACCCCTGCTGTACTTACAAAGGGAGATAAGTTACCTGAGCTTGGTGGTGGGAGTGCTGATGCCTCCCAAGCTTAACTCAAAACACCCCACTGAGGGAAGCACAGAACGCTCGACACTGGGGCCAGACTGTTGCAGAACCTTTTGAGCTACTTGATACCCTGCCTTGCTGAGGTGTGGCTCCTGTGGTCCCAGAGTGTATGAAGTGGGACCCCATAACCGGAAGGCAGGAACCTGCAGTATTAGCACTTTGCCCTTTGGCCAGATGGTCCTATGCAAGTTATTTATCCAGTTTCCTCATCTGCAAAATGAGAATCATAACGTCTACCTCATGTAGTTGCTTTGAATTTGATAAGACCACATTGGTGCAAAGTGGCCATACCAGGCTCAGCCAAAGGAGGCATTGGGTGTATAACACAGGGAGAGGCAAATGTCCCATATGTGTCAGGTGTCATACAGTCTGTGAGCTGTACCCACGGCATCCCAGCTGGTCTTCATATAACCCTGCAAGGTCATGATTATTATACCTGCTTCACAGAAGAGAAAGTTGGTTCCCAGCGAGGGAAAGCCCTTTTGTGGGCACAGGATGCTAACAGTGGTCCTGTCCGGATGGAGCCCAGGTCTGTGTGCAGCTGTGGTGTGCTTACCACCAGCTTCAGGTGGAGGAGGAGCACGGAAACACTGAGAGAGCATGGACTCGCCTTACTGCACCCAGATGGATGACCAATGAGTCGCTGCAAGCGCTGTGTCCTCTGCCAGCGAGGCAACAAGAAGAAAGAAACATGAGGAAAGCAACCACCATCGAGCCCCCTCTGCTCCCAGGCACCGTGCCCTGTACTATACAGGATGGCATCTTACACAGGGAGGGTCGGAGTGTGGCAAAATGCATCTCTCTTCTCTAGATGTTGCACAGTGCCTTGCCCTGGTGAGGCTTTGTCAGAGCAGAGCTGAGCTCTCCTCACGTGTCCTTCTGTCCCAGCAGTCTCACAGTGACACACCTTCTGCAGTAGGTCTGCCGGCTGCTGTGGACTCCCCCCGGTGGATCTCTCCCTCCCAGCCCCGTGCCGGCGTGGCTGAGGCAGAGAGCCGGGCACAGGCTCACGGGACAGCGCGGTGTGTAGCGTGCAGGTGCTGCACTGGTCTGGAACCTGCCCGGCTGTCAGCTCTTGGCCTTGAGCTTTCAGGCCTTCCTCAGAGCTCCCTGTCTGGATGAGAGAAAAGCGCAGACCCACTCTGAGAAACCGTTCATGCCTTCCCAAATCTGAACCACGTGGAGGATGAGACAGCTGAAGTCTTGGGGTAGGTATGAGGCAGTAGGAAGAAAAAGAACATGGAGAACACAGTTAGGCTGGAAGGTTAGAGCAGACTGATCAGAATGACCCACTGTTTTTGAAAAGCAAGCACATCTCAGGGAACCCCTTCCAGCCACTGTCTCCTCAGTTCCTGGGCTCACTGCCATCGCTCTACACATCCGGAAGACAGAGTGGAAAGCCACACACAGATGGGTCACTTGATTAAGATACATAAACCCTCCTGCCTTAGGGCGAACAGATTGTTTACCATGGGGATAACGGGTGGTGATCTAACTCCCTTGTTTCTATAAAAGTATTAATCAGGGTTGCTTTGAACAGTCGTGGCCTTGTGAAACAGCCAGAGGGTTCCAGCCAAACAGGGACTTTGCAGTCTTTAAACAAGGTTTAAGGGATGTCCTTTCAGAAGGAAAGGAATGCATCCAAGGCAAGGGGCAGCGGTGTCCTCTGGGTGGGTCCCTCCTGTGGTTCTGAGTTCCTTAGCATGTGAGAGGTTAACAGACTGTTAACAGAGGCAGTGCACATAATCCCCGGCCTTGTGAGATGGGTCAGAGTAGAGACGGGCACCTGAACAGCACCCTTTGTGCAGCTGGATTAGAAGGGAGGACGGACTGGAAAATCCTTCCTCTAGTAATTCTCAGTTTACAGTTGCAGATATAAAGGTCTTCATAGCTACAGGGATATTTGTTAGCCTTTGTGGAGGCCAGGGGAGGCCTGGGAAAAGGGAAACAGAACAGCCAAATGCCAGACTGATGGCGCTGCTGGGAGGCCACATCTTCAAGGATGGCCCTGGCAGGCTTCCAGAAAAGACAGAGGTGGGCAGGGCGGGACTGGGTGAGCAGAGGAGGCCCTTCCCCCAGGGAAGAAGACGGACAGCACTGGGACCCAGGACCAGGCAAGGGGAGGATGGCTTTGCGCGAGTGTGCAGGGCACCTGCTGGCTGGTGTCCAGCTTTGAAAACCAAGAAGAATTTGGGTGCGGGGATCTTTGCTAACTAGGAGGGTGCCCCACGGTGGGGAGCGGTGGCTGGGTGGTGTCTCTCTGCGTTTGGTTTAGGATAGGGGATGTCTTCACTGGCTCACTCTGGGCACCTAGATTCCACAGCAAAAGGCAGCCCCAACTTCAAGATGACCGAGAGGGACGAAAGCCTGCCTTGTGCGTCCACCCGTGACAAAATCAGTTCTATGAGGGATGGAGCATCTGAGCTGGTTTGTGTTTTCTGTGATGCTGGCGACCGAACCCAGGTATCACAAGTGCTCCACCAAACACCCTTGAAGAGTCGCTTACTTCCGTGTCCATGGACCTACAGAAATATAGCTGATTTCAACTTAAGGATAGGAATTGATAATTAAAATTGCTAGGGTGATGCATAACTAAGCAGTACAATTTTTTGTCCTCATCCTTAGTAAGATTTAAAAACATAATACTACAAACCCAGTACTAGGGTGCATGCCTGTAATTCCAGCACTCTGGGAGGCTGAGGCAGGAGGAGTAAAAATTGAAGTAACAGGAGCAACTTAGTGCCTTAGCAAGACTGTTTCAAAATAAAAAAAATAAAAAGGTCAGGGACACAGCTCAGTGCAAAGGCTGTAAGTTCAGTCCCCAGAAACACAAAGCAAACAAAGAGAAGATTGTTTTTCTTTGCCAAAAGCAAAAACAAAACCAAACACAGTGCTTCAAGAAGACAACTCTGATTAATCAGCATGAAGTTGGACAGGAGACGGAAGGATGACCGGCCAGTAGCCTGGTGCCGGTCCGCTTTGCTAATGGTGCATTTCTGTGAAGTGATTACACTCGTGGAGACTGTCACGTGGAGAGGGTCCCAATGGGTGCTGAGCGTTCCTGAAGACGCCCGTCAGCTCTGCCCCAGGACAGGGCTGAGCCCAGCGAGAGCCCGGCCTTGTGCCAATGCCCCTTCCCTCACTCTCTTCCTCACTGTCTTGACCGGAGGTGAGGATGACTTAGCTCTCTGAAGATGTTATCCTATCTGTGTGACATAGTAGTGTCAACCTGGAGACCAGTAAACCTCTTCCACGCAGTTACCCGTACTACTTTGTAAAAATTGTGATATAATACACATAATGAAATTTACCATCTTAACCTTTTGTGTGTGTGCATATGTGTGCATGTGCATGTGTGCCGATGCATGTGCGTGCATGTGTGTCTACGTGTTTGTGTGTGTACGTGTTTGTGTGTGTGTGTGTGTGTGTGTGTGTGTGTGGTACTGGGAATTGAACCAGGACTGTCACACTGAGTTATATTCCCAACCTTTTTTTTTTTAATTTGGAGACAGAGTCTTGCTAAATTGCCTGCACTGGGCTTGAATTTGTGATCCTCCTGCCCTGACCTCCCCGAGTATCAGGATCGCAGGAGTGCACCACCATATCTAGCTCCTCTTAATCCTTTTTTAAGCATATAAATAAAATTACATTTTTGTGCAACCATCATCGCTACCCATACCCAGAACTTTTCACCTCCCCAAACCAAAACTCTGTACCCGTTAAATACTAACTCCCCATTTCTTCCTGTCTCTAGTTCCCCATAACCACGATTGCATGTTCTTTCTCTATGAGTTTGCTGAATACCTCCTCTCAGTGGACTCATATACTGTTTGTCTTTTGTGACTGGCTTCTTTCACTTAGCATGCTGTACTTAAAGTTCATCCGTGTTGTAGCACATGCTAGACTTTTCTTCCTTTTGAAGGCTGAGTATACTTCACTGTACATATACCATATTTCCTTCCTTCATTCATCTATTAATGGATGCTGGCTTCCTCCCACCTGTGGACTGCTGTGACTAATACTGCTATGGACACATATGTACAAATGCCTGCTCAAGACCTTGCCTTCCATTCTTTTTGGTGTGTACTCAGAATGGCTGACTCATAAGCCTTCTTACATTTTGAAAAAACAAAGTCTTATTTTTGCTGTTGTATTGTTTTTCATAGGAATCACACATGCTTTTAAATGCTTTGATTTTTTAAGCACTTTGATTAGGAGAGCTACTATCATATAAGAGATCTAGCAATATAGTTGTAAGGGCTTGGGGGTCTGCCTGAGTTCTGCTTCTCCCAAAGGCCCAGTTATCTTTTTGCACAAATGTACAGAATACAGGGTTTTATTTGGTTTGCTTTGGCTTGGGTTTTGGCTTTTCAGAAATGAATGTATCACAATAGAGTAGAGATGTCCATACAACTGAAAACAGATAGAATGATATATTAGTGTGGTTTCTTTTGTCATAACAAAGTACCTGAGCCTGAATCCTTTATAAAGAAAAGTTTATTTCATTCACAGTTTGAGAAGGGAAAGCTCCAAGGCCCAACAGCTCCACCACTCAGCTCTGCCAGGCCTCTGACTGCTTCTCGTCCTGGTGGATGGCATGGCAGGAGTGTGGGTGAGAGGGAAGGATCACAGGCCAGAGGCCAGTGGGTGAGAGGGAAGGATCACAGGCCAGGATCACAGGATCAGAGGCTCGAGGGCCAGACTTGCTGATTTTATCACTCCTCTCCACAAGAACCAAACAGAATCCATGAGGACAGAGGGCAGCGCCCTCCATGAGCCAGTCACCTTCCACTAGGCCAGTTCCACCTCCTCAACCATGCCATGATGGTGAGCAAACCTCCAGTGCACAGTCCTTCACCTGCACTGCAGCACAGGGGCAGAGCTCTGTGCTGTGCCTCCTATCTTACAACCTGAGAGAAACTCCATGAACTCAGCTCTTTGGCCCAGTTATGCTGCCCCCAGGGTTCCCAAGGGAGCTTCTCACCTGAAGAAGTGCAGTGCCCATGACTGGTGCAGTGCGCGATGACTCCTAAGATGATGGAGCCGAGTCGGGGAGAAGTTGGTGAAAGAGGTGAGCATTTCTGCAAGCAACTGGCTTCCATTTTGTCCTGTGTCTACATACACAAGACGATTAGGGTACATAAGGCTGCATGCACCAAACCAGCCAGATAAGCAAAAGAACATCAACAAGAGCCTTGGTCCCAGCACTGAGTGTGCGCACAGAGAAACCTGGACAGCTTAAGGAGGACAGGGAGAGGAAGTGGAGGTAGGTACAGCAGAAGAACCGCAGTTAATTTTTTTGAGAGCCACTTGTTTCTTATTCATGATTTCCATGAACGTCTCTGCTGGAAAAGGCTCCACTCCATGTGCCACAGGAGAGAGGACTTAGTGAGTCAGGGCCGGTAACTAGCCTTGGTGGAATGTAAACCCCGTCTACAAACACAGCAGCAGGATGAGGATTTGAACGTTGTGCTGGACAAAAGGGTGAAGTGATTGCTGACTGAGAATACAGAGGCCGCAGAGACCCAGAAGTGGCTGGATTTAGGGTAACTGGTACACTCCAGCAGGCCAGTCAAGGTGACACCCAGATAGGCCTGGAGCAAATCAGGCCTGAACAGTAGCCAAAGCTGAATCACTGGGATTTCTTTTTTCTGAAAATATTAAGACAGAAGGAAAAGAGAGCCCTTTTTTGGGTTTTCAAGTATATAATAGCATATAGTGTTAGGCTTCTTGTATAAATAACATTTGTAGTAAGCAAAAATTATGATGAGAACTCACAAGAGAAAGGGAGAAAGTGTCTGTCAGGAGGGCATGCGTGGGAAGACCAGCCAAAACCAATGTCTTGGCACCAGAGAAGGAGGGGAGTGGGGAAGAAAAGGAGGGGGAGGAAGCTATAAACAGAGAGAAGGGGCATCCCGTTTGTGCCCATCTGAATTTTCCCACTGTGTCACTTTATGTCATCGCTAGTGGCTTTTTGACTGTAAGCCTCATCCTATTATGGTGACCTGAAATCAATTTAATGAAATTCCACCAGCATGAGATGAACCAGCCCGAGACAAAATAGAGAACATCAGGATTCCATGGAGGTGGCAAAGGCTGGCAGTATCAGTAATCACTCTTCACATTCAAGTGGGTCTGAGGAGAAGTATGTTCCTCACTGTCTTGGTTACTTTTCTCTTGTTGAAACAGAATACCTGATACCCAACATGAAGGAAGGAAAGGTTTATTTCTTACAGTTCTTGGAAGTTTCAGTCCATACTCAGCTGGCTCCAAGGTAGGATGGCATGGCTAAGGGGCAGCCATTTATGGTGGCCCCAAATGACAAAAGCTAAAGGGCAGAAAAGGAAGAAACATGCTTCCTCCCCACTCTTGTGTTGTATGTCGGCTCCACCCCTGGGTAGGTGCAGCACTCACATCACCAATCCGAGCATGAGACAACCAATCAAAAATGCTAGATTCATCCATGTCTGTGATTGCATGAGGCTTGGGGGGGAACCTAGACATAAACCATAGCACTCACTGTGAATGCAAGCAAAGATTTGAGAAACCCTCATTTCAACAGTCCTTTGTCCTTTGGGTCAATGAGAATTTTGTGTTCAAACTTTGGTTAAGGATGGGCTCTAGGAGGTTGGTCCCCATTGGTGCCACTGCTGTTAAATTTCTGCCACCACCTCCCAAGTAATCAGAGGTTGTCCCGGGTACCTCAGCATCCCAGGCCAGCTGTGCAGTAGTGTACAGAGTCTTGACCTGGGAGCTAAACACTTGGGTTTGAGTCCTGGGTCACCTACTCACAGTTGTATGACCACAGATATGGCTCATTAAGCATCTTTCCAACCTAAATCAATTCTTTCCAGTTCAGTTTATCACAATCAATATTTATTAAGTGCCTACTGGATACTAATAACACCATGCAGCAAGAGCCTTAGAATCTTGTTCCCAAGTGCAGAGAACATACACATGACCCTAAGGACAGGAAGGAAGAAAGCTGAAGGGACATTTCCTTCCACTGTGGGAGGGTCCGGATGTCTGTGCAGACAGAGCCTTGTAGGTGGAGTAACCTTGAACTGCCTGGCACGGAAGTGCAAGACCTTCTCTCTAGGCAGACAGCCTACCACAGTAGTTTCACGGGCGTGGGGAAGTTCCTGGGGTATTTTAGGGAGAAATCAGAGGGACAGTATGGTTTGTGCAAAAGCCCCCTCCGAGGGCACGTGGTTCAGGTATGCTGGAAGTCGGATGGGGCCAGGCTGTAATGGGGCCCGATGAGTGTGCCAGGAAATCTGAACATGTGTGTGCAGGAGGTGAGGAGTGGTACCCTAGGAGTGAGTTTCAGAAGGAACTGCCGAGCCACAGGGAAAGCTCAGAGGAGGAGTGTTGAGTGACAGAGTCCCGTGGCCAGGGACAGGCATCATCTGGGGCAAAGAGAGGGACACAGCAGCAGGGTAATGTGAGGGCAGGGTATGAGACAGTGTTCTGCAGAGGACCAGCACCTGACCGGCTGTGGAAGCCCGAGGGACCAGGGAACTAACCGAAGTGGAGATATTTTTTTAGGCATGCAAATGGGAAGACAGTTGGAATGGAGAGTGTTGGCGAGCAGAGAAGCCCAGGCTATGAGGAGGGAAGCCAGGCCCTCCCTTGGCGAGGAGCCTCAGCTCTAACATGCTTCCTTCTGGTTCTCCCACTGCCAGTCCAGCTTCTCCACACACCCCGCATTTCCCCACACGCTCAGCACTGGCACCCCTCTCTTGATGAGGCTGCAGAACTTGTCTCTGCCGCTCATCAGAAAGGAGACATCAGAAAGGAGCACCATTGGTACTCACACCCCATTAGATGTCTCTGACACGACGCGGGTGCTTTGGGGGAATGTGTTTAGCAGGATCTTCTTTTGGAACGCTTTCCAGACTTGTCACCAAGCAAAACAGAACCAGGAGGACTTACAGTACAGAACCATGAGGACCGCCTCATCCATGGTTTCATTTTCTGCAGTTTGTTACCCACAGTCGTAAATGCAAAGTTGCAGAAATGCACAATTCAGGTTTTAAATTGTGCACTGTCCTGCTCTGCACTGGGATGTGAATCATCTCTTCTTCCAGTGACTGCACATTTGTAGGCTGTCTACCCTTCATCACTTAGTAGCCATCCCCATTATAAGGCAGCTGCAGAGTCACAGTGCCAGTGTTCAAATGATCCTTATTTTATAAAGCAAAGAGCAGTGATGCAGAGGAGGCTTCAGAACATACAGTGTGGAAATAACCAGCACTATATAGCAGCACTGCAGGGCACATGGGAAAACATGGAATATATTGGGTTTGGTACTCTCTGTGGCTTTGGGCATCCAGTAGGGGTCTTGGACCATAATCCTCAGAGGCACTAATATAATTTATTGGGGGAAATGAGATAGACAGAGAGAGAGATTGATTGTGAGGGCTAGCAAGTCTAAGACATGAGCCTGGCCAATGCAGTGGAGACTCAAGTAAATGTTGATATTTCAGTCCTCCTTCTTTGAGAACCTTCAGTCTTCTCTCTCAAGGCCTTCCATATTGTGGAGAGTTGTCTGCTTTACTCAAAGTCAATGGATTTAAATGTTATTCATATCTACAAAAGAACTTCCTAGAAACAACTATACTGGTATTTGATGAGACAACTGGCGGCCATAGCTTTGCCAAATTGCAATGTATAGTAGACATTTTAAGACTCCTACAGAAGAGTTTGCCAGGACTTTTTAGGATTTTGATCCAGTCCTACAGTAATTCTGGATAAGATATTTGTTTGTTTGTTTGTTTGTGTTTTGGAGACAAAGCCTTCCTATGTAGTTCAGGCTGGCCTTGAACTCACTATTTAGCCCAGGCTGGCTCTGACCTTGCAATGATCCTCCTGCCTTGGCCTCCTAAGTGCTGGGATTCCATATGCGCGTGCCACCATGCCTGGCATAGAGATGCGATTCTTCTCATTTGTATGTGGCCATGGTTCCTTCGGCAGTTAGGTGCCCAGGTTAGGTGCACTGAGGTTTGGAAGTGCAGTCAGATCTCAGGTTTTTGCTTTGTTTTGTTGTGATGCCAGGGCCCCAGGGCCCCTTATAAGCTGGACAAATTCTCTACTCACTACTACACCCCTTGCCCAGCTTGACTCCCAGCATTGCCAACAATGTGTACCTGAGGACACGAGGCCATATGTGTAACTTCTTTCTGCCTCAGTTTTGCTATTGTAAAATGAGAATAATAAATTCCCCCTAGATGGTGGTATTAACAATAAAATCACATATGCATTATGGCATGTAGTCATCATGGGATGGAGTCATCATGTCCTACGTAATAATAACAGCACTAATAATGAGACCACATCATCATATCTCAACCACTTTATTTGGAAGAAAATGGAAATAACCACTAGTGTGCCTAAAATTTCCGGGCTGAGAATAAACATTTCACGTTCTGCACAGATCTATGTGCAATCCAAGGTCATTGCAGAATTTTAGGAAGTGATTGTACATTCTTGTCCGCTGTTTCTCTTTCATCTTCTAATGTCTCTTTGCCTACTTTCCTGTGTGCACTTAGCCATTTATCCCTAAGTGAGTACCATTCTTTTGTGGTTTTTAACAGCATGTCAAATATCTGCTGTTTTTATTTCTTTCATACTTGGTCTGTCTTCTTTTTGTTTCTGTTCTGCATAAATCGAGAGAAGGCGATGCCCATTACCGAGGCACATTTCTATCACAGGTGAGGGGCTAGCGTTCAGCTTACTCATCAGTTTTAAATACCTTAGGCTGGGTGATTTATAAAGAACAGAAATGTAGTCTCTTATGGTTCTGGAGGCTGAACAGTTCAAGGTCAAAGTTCCAATCGATTGGGTGTCTAGTGGGGGCCTGTTTTTTCATAGATAGTGTCCTTACAGGTGGAAGGGGTAAATGAAATCCTTTGAGCCCTTTTATAATAATGGCGCTAATCTCATGCGTGGTGGTGGATACAGATATCCAGACCACAGCACACCAGCTAAACCAGGCACAGGCAGGTGGGCCTGGGAGTCAGGTCCTTACCTGGCTGAGGACGCAGTGCCGTCTCCCAGCCCCGCTGTGCCCTGCCTCCTCGCAATGCGCCTGCCTCATGTGTGGAGCAACTTCCTTCTCCTCTGCCTCCCCCTAGAAGGCAGGGAAGGCAGCCAGCAGGAGTGAGCCACAGTAATTTATGAGGACTGTGCACACTTTCTATTAAAAAATCACGAGTACCCTCCCTGTTGTCAAGTTGCAGTTCTATTTATCTTCTAGGTTATGTGGGAAGAACACATACTTTAAGAGAATCTGGGCAGGAGGACAGAGTCTGAACCAAAAGATAAGTTTAAAATATTTATGGAGATTGATAGCCCCTAAAAATGACAAGAAAGTACTTGGTGGGTATAAGGGAAAGAATATGGAGTTTGGAATCTGTTCCTTTGAGATTTGAACCCCAGCCCAGCCATTTCTGTGTGACCAGGATAGCAAAATGGAAATAAACACCTACCATTTATCTAACAAGTATTAAGTTTTAAGATGTCTGTATATGAGTTCTCTGAGTGTTAGCAACATCTCTAGGGAGTGGGTACTGTTACCCCTATTCTTCTAATGAGAAAACTGGGTTGAGAATATAGTAGGAATTGGTGAGGGTAGAACATCTGGACTCCTTCCACTTGTCGGAGCATAGGCTACTTTTTTTAAGTGCTTGGTAGTGTCTCCTGAAGGTAAAGATGTGCAAAGCCTAAAATCCTGCAAATGTCACTGCTGCAGAATATACCCAAAAGAAGTGTGATTTATTTGCCTACTAAAAGCATGTCCAAAAATGTTCATTGTAGCATAATAACCAAATTTTTTAAAAAACCTAACTGTCCATAAGCAGTATGGTAGGGTACAGCATTTTCAAACAGTAGACTACATCGCAGCATGAAAAGGAATGAACCAATGTTACGCAGAACCGCATGGGTGAATCTCGTACTGTTAGGAAGGAAGCTGGACATCAAAGAGTATACAAGATATGATTCCATTTGTATGAAGTGCAAAAGCAAACAGAAGTAATCCCTGGTGATAGAGTACTGTTTACCCTTGGGGTGGTGGGCATTGCTAACCCGGAGGGAGGGCACACGAGAGAGTTTTCCAGACAGCTAGAAATACCCTCTGTTGTGGTCTGTGGTGGTTAGGCTGATGTATTTGTTTTCTGTGCCATGAAACACATTGCGACAAACACGGCGGAATAAAACAGCACACACTTATTGTCCCAGTTTCCGGGAGTCCTTATCTCACTTGACTCTCATGAAGCTGCAGTCAAGGTGTGGCTACGTGCTGCGATCTGAAGGTTCATTTGTTGGTGTTGAAAGAATTTGTTGTTGGGGGGCTGTGCAACTAGAGCCCGAGCACTTCATCCAGCCCTCGATGGGAGTCTCTACCCACAGCCCGCTAAGACGGGCCTTCTACAGCATAGCACAGTCTCAGCGGTGGCCATGTTCTGCAGGTGGTGCTCATAGAGACCTCACCTTCAGGAAGAAGGGGTCACATGAAGGCGCAAATGCCGCATAGTGGGCAGCCTGTCCCTCAGGCATACAAGCCCACATCGTCAGGCAGATGTGAATGTAAGACTTAGATGCTTCACAACGTCTGAGTCACACTTCCATTTAGAAACCCTGAGACCAAGGCCCAGAACCACCAAGTTGCCAAGACAGGCTTATGATGTAGTTCTGTTTGCTTTCCCATCCTGTGCTCCTGTTCTGCAGGCTGGGTGAAGAATGCAAGTGAAATCAAAGTGTGGCTTGGCGATGGCAGCTCCCACGGTAGTGCCCGGCCTCTTCACTTTATTGCCTGTACGCATTACCAGTTTCGTTCTGAAGCACTTTCAGGTTCAGGGAGCACTTTGTGGATCTCAAACAATGGAGGAAGGTCGAAGGAGCCAGAAATGGAGTTTCTAAGGGCTGCACCAGTCGACTTCAGTCAGAGGTATTCCTTCACCCCTGTTCGCGTAAACTCCCGAAAGGACGATTCCCTCGCTCTGGTTCATTTTCCTAGCACATTCCTGTGTGGTGCCACACACTGCCTCGGCCTGCAGGTCTGTGGTGAGCCTTCCTTAGGGCATGTTCTGATCCGCGCTGTAACCCCCTGCTTTACCCATCATTGGTCCCTTCAGGCGCTCCCTGTTATTAGGAGGCTACTTACACGTGAACAGTGAGTGAACTTGTCTCCCATCTGTTCTCTGGCATGTTTGAAATTGGTGGGGAAAGGAAAGAATTAATTTGGGTTTTTTAAATGGAAGAGTTTAATAAGGGATGAAATTCAAAACAGGCCATGTGATTCATAGTTGTAGGCTATGGTGGTTATTAGGTGTTTGCTTAGAATTTTAAAGTTTAAAGGAATTATTGTTTTAAGCACAAAACATAAAAATCAGCCAAAAAGAACTGGCTGGGTGCCTAGAGTGTTAGATCCCTGATTTTGAGAACAGGTTTTTATTTTTTATTTATTTATTATTTGTTGTTTTATATATAGCCTTCTTCATGTAGTACACTTCTAGACACATCACAATAGTTAGCTTTTATTATTTTGATTATTGTTTTATTATTTTGATTATTTTACTGAACATCTGTCACCTATTATGAGCCCAGTACTATGGGAAATTCCAAGTAAATAAAGTTTTAAAAATTACTTCCCTCAAAGAGTACATGATCTTTTTGGTGTAAAAACAAGGGGTATGTTTCAGGTGTGATGGTGTTGGAAAATAAAAAGTACTTAATGTTACCGAGGAAAGTCAAAGAAGGGGTCAAAGAGGTGAACTTGGGGTGGGTTTTTATAAAAACTATGGTGTTCCTAGGTAGACCTGGGCCTGCACGTACGTGTACCCTCAGCAGCCATTTTGTGTCATATCCTTTAAGTCAAGCAAGTCTTGACTGTTTGCGTAGAATTCTCTCATCTAATCCTGCCACAATGCGTAGTATTTCTATATTATAGATGAAAAGGTGACAGTCCCACGGTCCCTCAGCTAGTGGAAATAAAACAGGGATTCTAAGATCTGTCTGCCTTTAAGGCCAGTGCTCCAACCCAAGGGTAGAAATTCCATACCTGAACAGCAAGGAGGGCGTATGCACTGTGTAAGGATGAAGGGGCCCAAGTGATAAAACAGAGATTGTTAGATGAGGGTGTCAACCCTGAAAATTTACTAAAGAAGTGAGGTCCTTGAGGTACCTGAGTAAAGCAAAGAGAAAGTCCGCTGGTGGAGAACTGCTTTAGAAAAGCCCTTCTCTTTTGTGCCAATGAAAAGAGGGCTGGAGGCTACGTGAGCATTCTGCTACTGTGACAAAATACCTCAGCCAAGTCAACTTAGAGGAGGAAGAAAAGTTTGTTTGGGCTCATGACTGTAGTACCTAGCCCTTTGGCTCTTGGGTCTATAGCAGCACAGCATATCATGGCAAGAGTGAGTGGCAGAGGAAGTCTGTTCACTTTGGTCACCTGAAAGCAAAGAGAGGGGGAAATTTTGGGTTCCAACCTCAAGGGCACACCCCCAATGACCCACTTCCTCCCACTAGGCCCCACTTCCCAAAGGTTATCTACCGCCTCCCAAGGGCACCACAGGCTGGAGACCAAGACATCAACACTGGGCCCTCAGAGGCACAGTCAAGATCCAGCTATGGCACCACAGAACACTTGGAGTGGTGCTGGAATTCAGCAGTGTAGAGATAGAATCACTGTCTACCTCCCTCCAAGCTCCAATGGTTCTGCACAGATTCTGGCCTGTGGGTTAGAAAGCTGGGGAATTTGTTTTTAGCTGAAGTAAAATATGTATAACACAAGATTTACCATTTTAACCATTTTAAGTATCCACATGGGTGACATTCAGTGCATTCACAGTTTGTGCAGCCTTCACCACCATCCATCTCCAGAGCTGACTCTCTGTGCCCATACAGAGCTCCCCATCTCCTGTCATTTTATCCCCTGGAAACTCCCATTCTGCTTTTGAGCTCTTGAACTTGGCTACTCTAGGCATGTGGTGTAAGCCGGATCACACGGTATGTGTTTTATTGTTTACGGCTCTTCTCACTCAGGATAATGTGTTCAGATTCACCCATGTGGATCTGCCCAGATTCACGGCGTGGGCTGGAGTTTCTCCCTTTTTAAAGTTGAGTGATGTCTCCTTGTATGTGTGTTATCCATTTATACACCCTCAGACACTCGGGTCGCTTCCGCCCTGTGGCGGCTGTGCACAGCACTGAGCCTGGTGCAGAGGTATCTGTCCCAGGCCCTGCTCCCAGTCCCTTACAGTGTACCACCAGACTGCTGGCTCACAGGAGCTTCTATTTTTGACTTTTGGAGACTCACTGTTCTGTTTCCACAGAGGCTGTGAGCACAGTGCCCGCTGCTCACTGTCGTCTCTTTCCCGTGGCTGCTCCTCTCATCTGTCACTAGTGACCCAACTACATAGTGACTCAACTCCAGGATGGAAGCCTCGCTTGCTCTGTGCAGAGAGGCTAACCAGCCCTTCACAGCATAGCCTGGAACTGGCTCCAAGAGCCCCCCACCACCAGGGCTCTTTGGAGTCCTGGGGGTGGAACCCAGGGGTGCTCTGCTGCTGAGTGAGCTACATCCCCGGTGCCTTTTCTAAATTTGTATTTTAAGTTTTGAGACAAGGTTTCACTAAGTTGCCTAAGTGGAACTAGAACTTGTAATCCTCCTGCCTGAGGAGTGCTGGCATCCTCCTGCCCCAGGGTGCTGGCATCACAGGCATGCACCATCATGCCCAGCTCTGGCAGGTCCCTTCTGCCAGAGGGACCCAGTGGCCTTGATGCCCTTTGACAAAGAACAAGGACAGTGCTTCCCTCTCCCTGCCCAAATCACACGGACCTTCTCACTCTCCCCAGATAGGTTCTTGTGTATCAGGATAACTTAATAAATGTCATTCTAGGAAGGTTCACGCTAGGGGGATAGGTGACCAACTCACCTTCACCACCTTTATCACGAATGACAGCTGAGTCATTCAGCTATTGAGTATGTGACATTCACATATTGAGTATGTGACTGTGAGCCAGGCACCAAAGAGGACTTTACCTTCATGGTCACACTCCGTCTTCCCCATCCACATCACAGGTGAGGGACTGGTCATATCCAGACTAGAGAACGTTCCGGTCACTACGCAAGGAACGTGGTCTCCCACAGGGCTCTGGAGAGGAAGAGGCCCAGGATCTTGGCTCTTCCACCACAGGGACAGTCGTGGGCCACCTAACCTCCCTTCCTTTCTCCTCCACCTTCACAACCGGAGACTAATGGTAAAGATAAAATGGCAGCAGCACTGCTGAGAAAGCCAGCCAACGGGAGGATGTGAACACAGTGCTTGCTCATACTGTCATCTCTGCCAAGTCCAGACATCAAGGTACCACCCCCAGGTGAGAGTCTGGTCTGTGGCATCCGCACCGACCCCAGACTCCTCTCTGCGGTACCCTGGGTGGAAGGGTTAGAATTAAACCTTCTGTGCAGGTCGTAAGTTAGTCCATTAGGTTGGTCCTGTCACTCACATGCACCAGTGGGTTTCTCACGCCAGTCGGTAGAGGAGGGGTGGAGACTGGAATCCTTTTTGTAAAGAAGACCCTCCGAAAAAAGCTAAAATATGGAGAAAGGCATTTCCGTTACTTCTTGGTCCCTTCTGAGAGCTCCTCGCTGAATGGAGGCAGCGAGGCTCTCAGCAGACTGAACACGGCTATGCCTCTTCTGGTCCCGGGAGCGGCCCACAGCACTGCCTTCTTCAGTGCCTCTGAGCAGAAACATGAGATCAAATCCTGCTCCCTGGATGACTAGCTGTATACCCTAAGTAACTCACCATCTACAAAATGAGAATGAGAACAGGAGCCCAAGAGTTGTTCCCAGGCTTTAATGAATGCAAAGCACACAGTGTATTAAGCATTCAGGAACTATTAACCCAAAGACTAACTGCTGAGATGCTATTCAGTGTGCATGGGGTGGGGACCTTAGACCTGCTGGAAGTCAGAAGTTTCTATCCCTGGACATTCTCCCGTAGAGGCCTCGGTGTTGTTAGGATGCATGTTTTGAACTGGCTACAGTTAAGTGTTTCAACTGTTAGGCAGAGTTGGGTGTCAGCAGGTCAATGGAGTAAAAGGAGTCAACGAGACCCTGAGAAGTTCCCATTGGTGGGGAAGAACGGAATGTGGAGTCAGCTTCCTTTGCGAGGCTGAGAAATGGCCAGCTATGTGGGCAGAGAGCGGTCTCCACAGAACACTTAGATCTGTTTTGTTTTGAACTTAGATGAATTGTGATTCCCCATGGAATGATGGAAATGAAAAGAAATTCAGAGACCTTGGGTTCTAACCTGTTACTTAGCAGATTAGAGGAGTGAGAATTAGAGCTGTGTGGCCATGTTCCCATGAGGGGCATGGCTGGCGATGGAGCTGGGGTTACAGCCCAGCTCCTCTCGGTGTCAAATCAAATTTGTCTCATCCTTCCTTCGTCTGGATCAAAACCTGAACTCAGAAATGTGTTTCATACCAGGAGCTCCTAAGGAAAATGTTTGGTTTTTCTAAAGGAACTGACAATTACCAAATACCGCTATGTGCTCAGATGATACCCAGAGTCATATGTGGGCTGAAGTTTTGATTCTCCACCCAGTGCCAAGGGGAGGTGTCATGGCCTGTCACGTGATTGAGCAGACAGTGGAAACTTTGCCAGGCCTAGTCACCCTGGGAATGGGAGGCGGATATGTGTGGGTCCTCTGTGGACCTTGCAGAAATCCGTTTATCTGAAGGCTAGCTTTATTTTCCTAAGGAATCAATTTCTAGTGTTTTTATCACTAAAAAAAAGCATTGTATGTACATGTTAGTAATGGTTTCCAGGTTGGCAGAAAAGATCTTTTGAAACGCAGTTGCTTTTTAAAGAAAAATAAAAATCTACTCAGATTTATGCTAACTCTCAAGACATAATATCTCCCTCAGTTTAGCTTTTGATAGTCTTTTTAACAATACTGAAATAGACTTCATTTATAAGCGCTTTGTGCAGATTTCATTAGTTATATAAAGTAGAAATAAAATGAAACCTTCAATGATATTAGCCTCTCATAGTGTGTCTCTAAAGTCTTCCATGGTTTTAATATTCTTCTATTTTAAACATACTTGCTCATTGTCAAAAATACGGAGGATTTCGATAAACATTCAAATAAGAGGGTCTGTCCAATTTTCCACCACCCGGTGATACTACCTGTGGTACATTGGTACCACAATGTACACACTACCGTATATTTAAGAGCAGTTTTAGGGTCACACAAACTGAGTGCCATTTACACTGTGTTGTGACAAGCCTCCCCTCGAACCCCTGCCCCACACTCCCAGATTAGTGTGGTCCTTTCTGAGTGAGCGTGAGTGGTACATTGGTTAACGTCTGGGGGGCAATACTGACACGTTACCACAAACGGGAGTCCCCAGTGTGCGATCCACTGACTCTGTTGTACATGACATATGCCCGTTCTAGTACCACGCAGAGTAGTTTGTGGTGGTTGAAAAGCATGCACCAAATTAATTTTGACTTTTCGCTGTGTAATACACTTTTACACGTTTTTGCATCTAGAAGAATTCGTATGTTCTTTGACTATAAAAGTAATCCATGCTTATAAAAACCGTGCTAGTACATTATAACCACTCAAAGGGATCAGCTAGAAGACCACGCTTTCTTAAAGAATGTACTTATACTCCTGTAATCCCAGCACTGGGAAGGCTGATGCAGGAGAATCGTTTGCAAGTTTGAGACCAGCCTAGGCTATAAAGTGAGCCCAAGGCCAGTCTGAACTGGCCAGAGACCCTGTCTCAAAAAGGCCAAAAAAAAAAAAAAACCCAAAAAAAAAAAAAAGAAGAAGAATATACTTATTTCATGCACTCCATGAGCTGTACAACAGGAAATAATCGTGGAAGCCGTGGGGCAGAGCCGGGCACCGCAGGACCGGCTTCCCCTTTGTGGTTTTCACAGGAATTAATGATTAGGCCTTCAGCCAGAGGAGGGTGGGTGACCCTAATCACCGGCAGCCGGCAGGCCGCCGCGTCCTGGCCTTGCGCTTCTCTCTGTTCCAGAGCTTCCTCCGACCTGGGCGCAGTGGGGCTGGGCCCAGTCCGCGGGTGGTGTCAGGAGCGTGGGGGCGCTGCAGGATTGCGGCACAGCAGGAGCCGGCTCCTGCGGAGCGCTGAGCGTGAGCTGCGGCTCCGGAGGGACAGGGGGGGAGCTGAGCCCTGGGCGGCCCAGAGCACTAGGGCGGTGGAGCGGGACCTGGTCCCGGGGTGAGGGAAGCTGAGCCAGGGGTGTGGCCGGGGGCTGGAGGCGTGGCCAGAGTGCGTGGTGAGGCGGGAGGGGCGTGGCCTTAGCTAGAGATGGGTGTGTGGCCTAGGCTAGGGGCGTGGCCGAAGAGCTAGAGTCCTGACGGGGTGAAGGGCGTGCTTTGGGGGCGTGGCCTAATGTGAAGGGGCGGAGATGAAGGCGGGGCCCGGGCCTGGGGGCGTGGCTCGGAGGAGCCGGGCCGGGGGCGTGGCCGGGGAGCGGGTTGCAGAGCGCGGGCTGGGAGTGTTCGCCGCGCTTTCTCCCTGGGACATTCTGGCAGCCGCCAGCCCCGAGGCCGCGCTGCAGAGAGTCGGGCGAGCGCCAGTCTCCTGCCCGGGAGCCGGCGGGGCATCGGGGACGCCCGAGCTTGAGAGCTCGGCAGAGGAAGGACCGCGCAAGGTGAGGATGCGCCGGGGACACTGGCCCTCCTGGCAGGCGCGGGATGCCAGCTGTTAAGTGGAAAGCTGGTGAGGGACCGAGCCCGTCGTCCTCCTTGGCTGCTCGGGGCGGGGATCCCCGAAGCCACCCGCGTGCGGAGGCCACAGGTTGGAGGGGCCGGTGGCGCCTGGGTCCCCTTAACGCGCGGCGCCCTCCGGTGGGGCGACCGGTGCTGCCTCCTCTAGGGCGCCGGGAGAGGTCGCGATAGGAAGACTTGGTTAGAGAGCAACTTTTCCCTCGCTCTGTGCGGGACTCCACAAGAGAAGCCTGGGGCGCCCAATGCCCGTCGTCTCCGGACTGGACGGAGTGAGCTGGCAGAGTTGGTCTGACTTCTGCCCAGGAGCCGCGTGGGGCAATTGGTGGCCGAGGCCGGGGAAGGTGGAGTGGCTCCGCCGTCAGGTCTGGGCGCTCGGTGCCTGCGGGCTGGCGGCCACCGCCTCACTGCAGTGACGGAGCCGGAGAACTCGGCCCCCGCCGAGGCCGCCGAGCCCGCCAAACTCCGGCGTGGTTGCTTTTCGGTCGTGGATAATGATGCTGATAGACAGAATACTAATACTTTGAATTTGTTCACCACTTGTTACCATGGCTTCTCAATCCTTCCTGGCCTCCTACCCCGTTTTCTCTGCAGCTCGCCACATCCCGCCCCCCTCTTTTCCCTAGTGTTTTCTTCGCCGTTAATCCCTCCAGATCTACAGGTCTTTGCCCTCCTTTATTCCACTTGTGCACAGGCACAGAAACTTCGCCCCGTTTTCCTTGTTGTTCTTTTCCCACTAGATTATTTTTCACTTTTCCTAATAAAAGTTCCCACTCTCTTTTGCTTTCCTCCCCCCTCTTTCAAACTTCCTCGCTGCATTGTTCTCCGGGTGCCTGTTAATTATGCACCCCACCATGCGCTGCTGGACCTTGTTCTCTGCCCTTCCCCCATCCGCTAGAGTCTAGAGCTTTAGGTCGCCCGTTTCTTCTGGTCTCCTTTTAATTTTTATCTACCACCTGTGGTCCCAGATCTGCCATCCTCCGCCTTCCTCACTGTTTTGTGCTCCTGTGCTTGCGTATGTTTCTTCCTTCTATTCTGTTTCTTCCACAGGTACTTTCTTCCCTTTTACCTGTTTCTTCCACACAAGCTCTTTCCTGAGACAACCTGCTGCCTCCTCATAGTGCACCTGGCCTCCGGTCGCTTTGTGGCTTTTTACAGTCCCTCAGCATTGCTAGGTTTCTTTTCCTCCTTTCCCATCAGACTTGCATTGCCTGGGAGACACCTGTATTGCAGGATGTCTGGAGGAAGACTGGAGACTGGTGGAGGCTGCATTTCCCTTGGGGTGCCTCGGCCTCAGGATCTCCCCATCTGCTCTGCTTTGGTCTTTATCGATATTAATTAATATGGCTTCAGAAGCATTAATTAAACAGCACTGTTCCAAGGCCTCGTGTGCAGTAATATTCATTTCAAATCCTTACATCCCTGTCACATAGGATCAATGGTTGTCCCCATTTTACAGATGAAAAAGGAAAGAAGGCGATAAAAGAGAGGTTGAGTTTCTCCTGCTTTTCTTGTGGCTGTGTAACAGTAAAAGCCCCTTTCTCACCAGGCACTCAGCCTCTGTAGCAATAAGCCTCTTCCACTCAGATCTGCCTGCAGTCCAGCTGTGAAAATGAGGTCATGGCTTGTTTGACATGTTGTGTTTCGTCTGCGGTGTACACCAGTGAGGGCACAGATTCTGTGCCTATAGAAGTGTGTGGGGAAACTGAATGGCAGTGACCAGGAAGAAAGTGTCCTATGAAAGACCATTGCCAGCCACCTCCCAGGCATTGAGAGTTTGGTTTCACTTTAGCTGGATGGACCTTGGGGTCCCTGAGAACTCAGTGATTTTACGAGTCTTGTTTATTTCTGTTTCCTTATGTAATCTTGAGGCCTTGAGCAAACATTTCCTTGTTAGTCTTCACTTTCCTAATAGTTGGAGGCAAATATTTCTACTTCTACAGATACTGAAGCAGCGTTGGTGAGTACACACTTGGGTACCCAGAGGGAACCTTCCACTCCACAGCCAAGGAAACAGTGGCCGAGAAAGAAGTGAAAGGACATCCAAGGAGAACAAGCAGGACAGTGGACCTTGCAGCTGCGGGTCCCTGGTCTTCTGACTGCCTGGCCTTGATGCCTGGCCTGATAACTTAGTGGGTTGACTGGTCCACCTGCTGTTGAAAGCATCATGATCTGTCTTTCCTTTTACTCACCTGAGCTAAGAGGCATCAGAATGATTGATTTAGAGTAGAAATCATCAGTGGGCTTCTTTCTTTCTTTCTTTTTTACCTGAAAGCTTAACATTTAAAAAATGTTTGCTTTTGAGACATGTAATGGCATAACTGGAACCATAACATCATAGATGTATGTGTTTGGATGTTTTGGGAAGAATTCTTATTTCCAAAACATCAAGAACGAACACCAAAGGTACATGGCTCTCTGGAGGCAAACCATATTGTACCTAGGAATTTGAAAATCAGTGACTGGAATGTTTAATTGTCTCTTGTCTCGATAGGGGGAAATAAATCAACATGAAGCGGGTACATGATTTTTCTCCATCACAGTCCATTAGGAGCAAAGAGGAGAGCAAGTCTAAGGCAGAGGCCGAGTACTGCTGCATCTGTTGGCCTCTGCCCACTGTGGCTTGTGCCCACTCTGGGTTCTGGCCTGAGGTCTCCATGCTGATCCCCAGCATTGTCAGAGAGCCTCAAATGTGCCATTTACCCATGATGCCCAGCTCCTTCCAATCAGCCTTTCTGGACAGAATTAAACCCTGCTGTCCCAACTTCACAGTCCTCTTAGGTTTCTCAGATGCCCAGGTGGCCTGTGTTGTACAGATGAAATTCACTGTGACTGAGCAGTAGTGTGCTCCTAAGTGGTATAGAGGTCCAGGAGGCCCTCACGCCAGAGCCCTGTCAGAAGCAGCAAGACTGAGGCTTGAGAGCAGGCCTGCCTGGTTTAGGACGTTTCTGTGTATTGTTCTGTAACCTGCACAGCCCTACACAGCAACTCACCTCAGAGCCCTGCACGAGGTAGATGATTCTTGCTTGCTGAGCTGAAGAAAGAGCCCACGAAGAAAGCAGGACCCTTGACCTGGGGACCTGGCAGGTCTCTTCCTGGCCCTCTCCCATGTGTGGACATCGCTCTGCACCACGGCAACCCTGGGGAGCTGTGGCAAGCTGCTGGGTGCAGACAATGGCGCATGCACTTTCCACGAGGCTCTAGGAATTTGCCGTGGTTGGGATGGCAACACTGGCTGATACAAGGAATAACCCATCCAGTCATCTTGCCTTTAGGACGTAGCCTTACCTAACCAGGACCTTCAAGGGCTGGATTTTCTGGTTAAGAAACACTTCTCCCCTTTCCCTCGCCCAGAGGCCGTCAGTGTCAGAGATGTGGGATATGTGAAGCTGACCCGTGGTAATTTCAGGGACTGTACATCTGCCTCAGGCGTGATGCTAATGCCTTTTGTGCTCCCTCTCACTCGTGTCTTATTTCTGGAGTCAGCCACAGGGCATCAAAGAGGACTCTGGGACAGGGAAGAGCTAGCCTGTCCCCTTACCCCATTCACATAGAGACAGTGTTTCCCCAGACTGGCAGGCTGTCCCTAGGGAAAAACAGAACACAGGCCTGCAGTGGCCAGACTGGAGTGTTTCCTTGGGCCTCCTCCTTCCCCCCGCTGGCCTCTGACTGTCCTGCCCTCTTCTCCTCCTCCAGCCCCACCCAGTCACACCCGCCTTCTCAACCTGCCCACTGCAGACAGCAACCCCTGGGCCCAGGGGAGGCCCAGGCCAAGCCTTTACTGCCTGATAGCAGCCAGGCGGGAGGCCTGCAATGGAACATGTTCCTGTGTTGCAGATTGGACTTTTGATCACTGTCTGTTGTGTGTGATAGGAACAGTGAGCCCTCTGTTCTATTTTGAGTGTTAAAATTACAGTTGTTTCATTAAACAGGTTTCTAAGGTCAGGTCTTGCTATTTAGCCACCAAGTCTATAGTTGGAGATAGATGAATGGACCTCAAGGCATAAACAGCTCAGCCATGTGCTTTTAAGCATATTCTGTGTGTGCTGAGGTTGCCTCTAGCAGAAAGAAAAGAGCTACTGCTTTCCAAAATGTGCTCGGTTTCTACCCTGGGTAACGGGGCACTCCCTGTAATCTATAAGCTTCTTTCTAATGCATGACCTGCCCAGTTGTGGAATTCCGTGGCTCCGTAGAGGCTGCTGTCACAGGTGTGATGGTAATGCCCTTGTGTGTGCCACAGGACAACTGTGTACTTACTGGGTGTCTTTTATGTGCCAGGCTGTGTGTTAGATAGAAAAGTAATCAAAAACAGCCTCGTTTTTGTAAAGAGGCTGCACTTTCTTGTGGGGGGGAGAGGCGGAGTACAGAAAGCTAAGTGGGGAGAAGTACAGTGAGTATAGAGGTCAGCCTCTGCTGGGGGTGTTAACAGAGTACATGCGAATCCTAAGACCCCAGAAAGCTTCTTGGAGGAAGAAAGAGAGCGGGCCAGGCAGGAGACAATGATGGAGACATTCCAGCCTCTGGAGATGGTGTAAGCAGAAGGGGATACAGACTTCTATCTGGTGACGCCGGATCCTCAGCTGTTCCCTAGGACCAAACGCATGACTCTAGCATCAACACCTAGGAACTTGTTGGAAGAGCAGGCTAGGCCCCACCCCCACCCCAGATGCTGCAGGTGCATCCTAGCAGTCGAGCTGGAACAAGCCTCCAAGGTGATTTTCATGCCTGGTGACGTCAGAGTCACTGTTCTGCAGCTCTTGGTTTCCAGAGGTGCTGACAACTGCTGCTAGTTTTGTTATTTTTTTGCGGTGCTGGGACCTCACCTCTAGGGGAGTGCTGTACCGCAGAGCCACAGCTAGGCTCCTGAATAGCTGTCATCCTTGCCGCAGGGACACCTGTGGGAGAGCCGCACCTGGTGGGGTTGGGCGTGGCTTCCCTGAAGCCCGCAGGCACCCACACGTCATGCCATCTTTTCTGTAGGCTGCATCCTCGCAGTGTTTTGCACACCCTGGTTCATGTCACTGCACACGAAAGTTCTACCTTATTTCTATATATTTCTCCTGCTGCCATGATTTCTTAGTATTTAGCAGTCATCTGGCAGCTGGGGCCGTCTCTGCTCTTTACCACCTGTGTGACCTTCTGAAGATCTTCGCCTCTCTGTGTCTCAGTCCCCTTATCTGAAACATATAGATAGTTCCTGTCCTAATTTGTTCCTGCTTCTAACCAGAACACCCTAGACTGGGTGATTTATAAAGTGCAGGAGCTGGGAAGGCCCAGGAATTCGATGTTTGGTGAGGGCCTTCTTGCTGTGTCTTCCCACGGCAGAAGAGATGGAAGGGTCAGTGGCTCTCCGAAGCCTCTTACAAAGGCCTTCATCCTGTTCACCAAAGTGAAGGCCTCATGACTTAATTTTACTTCCTAAAGGCCTAACTTGTTGCCATCTCCTTGGGGTTTACATTCCAGTGTAGAAATTTGGGGAGGACACATTCAAACTATACTCGTGAGACACATGACAGGCACTCGACTGTTCCCTTTATCCTGTGCCAGCCAGAGGGATAGTGAGGGGTTGGCCGGCAGCTCTCCTGCCCCTCCCCTTCCCCCTTCTCAGTCTCCACCGAGGATGGACTGGGACAGCTTGCCTTAGTGTCCTTCCGGGTTACTTTGCAGCCACCCTCTGAGCTGCTCCAACCGGAAGTGCAGTGTGGCCGTCAGCCCTGGCATCTCTCCTCCACTGCTGCCCCCTCCAGACCTCTTTGAAGAAGCAGCAGGGAAAACCACCTCTAATGTGACAGGGATCTTACTGTGATTAAGTGTGACCCTTGACCCTCCTGAAGATTCCCCAGTTTCAACCCGGGCATTTTTCACAGAGATGTGAGAGCTGTCCGTCCAACAGCAGTGTCACAGCTTTCCCCAGCACTGCCACTGCCCTGGATGCCCCGACCCCCCTTCAGAAGGTGTCGACTCTGACTGCAGGAGGCTTGAATTTAAGCAACAGAATTGAATTTGGACCCATCAGTAGGCTCAGATCATGACCTGAGTTTAGATTAGTTTGGACCAATCAGCACTTCTGATTGGGACCTCATGGCCTTCTGTGGCTGCCTAGAGAGCGTCCCGCATCCCCCTGAGGTTGGCCGAGGAGCGCTCACTCGGGTCTGCTGCCTCCGGACTGTGCTACAGATCAGGCCCTGGCCAGATAAAGCCTTGCTCTGGTGGTTGTGTAAATCTGCTCGTGACTTATTTCTTGGGTAGTATGGGCCCAAAAAGCCCTATAAATCTACTTGCGATTCTTATCCTGAGGAGTGAGGTCAGAATGGTCGCTTTAAAAGAAAGTGTGAACACTAAGGACCCTTTCTCAAGCTCACCGAGACAGGGACCCACAGCATGTGGTACCGGCTGGTGCCAATGGAGCAGCCAGCAACACCAAAGGCCAGCACCCGGTGGTGGTCAGTGATGGCATCCTGCGTTGACAGGTGTGGACAGGGGCCCGAGGGCCACTAGCAGAGTCACATTTTGCCAATGCAGATTTCTGTCTGAACCAGGCAAAAGACCCTCAGTTGATAGGTGGCAGAAGTAGCCTTCTCTCAGCTAAGAAGTTCAAAAGGTTTGCTGCACCTCGGAGTTGCTGGCGGCGGGGGAGTTGCTGGCTGCGGGGAAGTCTTTGAAAAAATCGGTTCCTCCTCCCCTCTGCCTGACGCTGTGACTTGTCTAGGCGGAGGGTGTTGGAAGCGTCCTCCATACAGTTCAGTCTCAGGCTGTCTAAGGACTAAGTGGGTTGATTGTGAAAAGTGCTGAGGAGAGTGCATGACCCGTGGAAGTGCTTAAGCACGTCTGGTGACAGAGGCGGTGGTAGCAGTGGCAATAATGCCATCGCGAGATGAATATTTGCTCCATGTTTTTGTTTTGCTGAGACAGGGTCTCACTATGCAGTTCAGGCTGCCCTGGAACTCACTTTGTAGTCCAGGGTGGCCTCAAACTCACAGTGATCCTCCTGCCTCAGCCTCTGAGTGCTGGGATCACAGGCGGTCGCCACCACACCCTGCCCGTCCCGTTAACCTATCTCAATTTGCAGTTTTCCTGGAGGCCATCTGTTGGGTTCTTGGAGCTGGGAAGCAGTGCTGTAAATCACCACACTTAGTTCTGTGAGCCCTGGGTTCTGAATCTTCCTTCTCGCCCATTTGTAACTAAATGCTGCTTTTCAAATGCATACAGTCCATCTCTAGACATAGCTTCTTTTTGGCAACTGATCTGCCTTCTAGAATTTAAATGTCATTGTGTTATAAATTACATATTTTTAAACATTTGAAAAATATATAATTTTTGCATCTCTTAACCTGTCATGCATATTCATCCTACCATAGAAAATGTTGATTAGCACCTGTTTTGGAACAGACACTAAGTTAGTAGTTTTATCCCTTTTGGTGTGGTGGATAGGATGGTGTATTTTTCTCTGCCAGTGTGGATAAAGTATCTCTGTGTTTGTTTGTTTGTTTGTTTGCTCTGTTGTTTATTTTTTGGCCGTGCTGGGGGTAGAACCCACACATGCCAGGCACACTCTGGCACCGAACTGCATCCGCAGCCCTTTTTTGTTTTTTCATTTATACTGGTAGTTTTTTTTATACCTGTCCTTTGTGCTGATATAATTATCCGACTTTTAATAATAGAACGTCTGACGGACATTTTCCGTGTTGGCTTCATGAGTCTCCTTTGAACCCTGCTGAGATTAATTAAATCAAGCCCCATGCAACAATTATCCTAAAATATCCTGACAAGTTATTAAACTGAGTTTACCGAAGGCTGTCTGGTTTGCGTGAGTGACCTGCAGCACCGTGCCGCAGGAATGAAACCACTGATCCAGATTGAGTTCTGCTGGTTTCTGATTTGTTTGGGTGCAGAATCCGTCCTGGTTGTGTGCTCAGATTAATTATATAAATGAGAAATATGTGAATTCTTACCAAGTTTATGCTTTATTTTCTTTCTGTGGAAAAGCTAGGTTACCTTTTTGATTTTGGTTTGATGCCGTTTGGTTTTGATTGTTTTATTTTGCTGTGGCAGTAACGGATGTTTACTGTTAGACTGGCCCTAATACATTTACATGTGTATTGCCAGCGGAAAGAATTGATTCACTGTATTTGTTCCGCTGCCCAATTACAGAGCAGGAATCCACCACTGGGGAAACTTTTGTGTAGCGAGCACACAGGCCGCTCAGTATGATGGTAAAGACTGGCCCCCATTGTGTGGTCTTCGCCATTATCACTGCCCTACCCAGGGAGTGAATGGCTTTAGAAACACAGGCCTTCAAAGGAATGGACCTCACTTAACCGTTCCGTGGATACTTCTGAAATAACATCCCTCCAGCCTGCATTTGAAACAAAAGAGAGGAAGGATATATTAATATCTGTAAGCTTCTTTATAGCTAAAAGGAGTATGTATTTCAATGAACAGAGTTTAATTTTAATTAAAAAAGAAACTGAGGCTAATGAGTGATCCAAAATATGCCAGGAAAAATAAACATAATATTCTGTAAACTGGTGTGTTTTAAAATCGGCCAGGTCTGCTTTCTGGGCTTTCTCTACCTTTGACTTTTCTGAAGCAAATCTTGAATCCCAGGGTGAGCTGCTGGGCTCATTTTACCGCACAGGCTTCGTGTTCCACCGAGCCAAGCTCATCCCTGGCGTGGCGTCTCTCCAGGTGTCCCCAGGCCATTGTGCCAGAACCGAGAGTTCTTCCACTTCCTGGAAAAGGACAGGCCTCTACCGCCTGTGATGTCCTCCCTGTCCCCGTGCTTGGCCAGGACCTGCTGGGAGTGCGTGCGTTGGTGTGTGGCAGAGCCAGAATGATGTGCTTTGCTGCACCCACTGACACAGGACAAGGTGCCAGCCACACCGGGCTCCCCTGTGAGTGCCAGTCAGAGTTCCTGGCTGTACTGTGTGAATCAAACAGCGCAACTCTGAGTGAGAAAAGTGGAAGTTTCTTTGGAACATTTTATTTTTTTCACAACAAAGTGTAAGCGGGCTGACCTGGTTGTATTGATCCATTGTTTGGCTTGTATTTGCATAGTCACATATTCTTTAATGACAGGGACACTAAGAACTGCCTTGTCATGTGACGGCGTTACTTTGTGAACATGGGGTGTCCTCACACAAACCTCGATGTCTGTGCTAGCGTTAGGTGACATGATTGTCTGGGGCGGTCATCACATTTGTGGCTGTTGACTGAACTGTTGTCCTGTAGCACATGGTGCAGCGGCTGCAGCTTCACGGATTGTGTTTATGGAGTCTTTTGATTGCACTAATGTCCTTGTCCTTGCGTTTTGTTTGTCATGGCCCCAGAACAGCTAGTCAGTGGTGACAGACCAGTGGCACGCATGCTGCAGCAGGTTATTTGTATCACTGAAACCTCTAAAAGTTCTCCATCACTGGCCTAGGTGCTCCGCGGCTATTCCACTGGGGTTTGTGTGAGTGTACCCTGTGATGCTCCCACAGTGACACCACCATCTATTGACACACATATCCCTGTTAGTAAGGCACACACGACTGCGTTTCCCAGGGAAGTCCTGGGGAGCCTCAGCTCTGCGGATGCTAAGCCACCAGAAGGCAGACGCCTTCTCCAGATTCAGCTCTTGAAAGAGCTCCTTGAGTAGGACACCAGGGTGCTGGCCAGGGGGGTGCCGGCCAGCAGGGCGCTGGTGTTGGCCTTACGTTCCCGAGGCCCAGTCTCTGCAGTAACTCAGGCGGTGCTCAGCTCCATGTTCTTCCCTCACTCATTGTACCTGTGAGTCTCTGCTGAATGAGAAGAGGAGGAGGAGGAAGAAAATCTCTTCTAGAGACCAGAATCTTAAGCTTCCAAAGAGGTGGGGTTCACAGGCGCGAGGGAACAGGCTCAACCAGTCCGTGCGTTCCCTGACCATCCAGCAGCTCTGCCTGCATTCTGCTCGTGCCTAGGGCCCACTCCAATCAGGGAAACACTCAGGACCCTGCACCCTGGACACTTCCTTCTCCTACAGACTTAATCTTGCAGAAGAAGCAAGGATTCTTTCTAATCCTGATTGGTAATCTGACCTCTTCCAAGCGCTCACCCCTTTAATTGGTTCTGACCCAGAAACTTCAGGCAGTGTGCACCAGTGAGGATGATTTAACATAGCAAGGTCGTATCTAAGTTTACCACACTGTAGGCTGCAGATTCGTACAGGTAGATTGGTCAAACTTTGTGTGTTAGCCTTCTGTTCATTACAGTAACAGAATACCTGAGATAAGTAACTTTTAAGGGAGAAAGGTTAGTTTTGGCTCCAGGCTTCAGAGAAAGTTTTGGTTCTTTGTGCTGGCCCTGTTGCTTTGGGGTTTGTGGTGAGGCAGTACTGTGGTGGTGGAGCTAAGTGAGAGAAAGGAGGGCCCAGGGATCCAGGGTTTGTGCTAGAGCACCACTGCCCTAAGCCCATCTCCTAAAGGTTCCACCACCTCCCTCCCTTAGCGTCCCAGCTGAGGAGCACCCCATTAACACATGGCTCTGGGGTGACACTCACCTAGCAGCTCTT